>QVRM01003247.1:0-210000 GCA_003439945.1 Dermanyssus gallinae | reverse complement strand
CACCACAGTGAAACTCAGGAAAGCCTCGACAATATTAAAGGTTCTCGAAGAGTCACAATTAACTTTAAATATTGCTAAATAATTTTATTTACGCTACGCAAACAAGCGACTCCGAGGTGGTAAAGAAGGCCTCTCCTCAAAGTCGATATTGCACTTATTAACAATAACCAAAGTAAAGCGGCGGCATTTCTCAAATTATTCTCCTCTGTTTATAGACCTCCGGATGATCCGCCGTCACGAACAAATCGCGTGCATACAGAATTACGTCATACCCAAACAATCCATCAATAGATTTTAATTTCAATCAAGGATATAATTAAAAAGATCAGAACACTCAAAAACAAGTGCAGCTTTGCACAAGATAGAATACCATTTTTTTAAAATAAATACACTTGTAAATTTATCGCTGTTGTATTTTGTATATTTTTACTCTCGCTGTATATTGTGTGTATTTAAATGGAGAAGCTGATTGTTAATCATATTGAAAACTTGTTAGTGTAAAACAAATTGATTGACAGAAATCTGCATGGGTTCGCCATGGGCCCTTTCGCAGGAACACAACTTATATCTATGATCCACGATTGAAGCCTACACGTAATAAATCGTGGAACATTTTGTTGCATATATTTATAATTTTCAAAGGCACTTGATAAGGTAAAAAATTCGAAAGTATTGGCATTGATTCTAAAACTTGTTAGTAATTGTCAGCTTACCTTACTAAACGAACACTTACCATCAAGGTTGGAAACGTAGAAAATGACTCTCTTCCTTTTACCCCAGGGGGCGCAAGAATCGTGCATTTGGCCACTATTCTCCAGAATATAAATCCTTTTTCTCTAGACAGTAATTGCAGAAGGTATTACTGATCTCTTATTTTCAAACGATTTGAAAATATGCTAAGCATTCGATAATTCGACAGCTATTATTGAACGAGGTATTCAAAATATTAAAAACTGGTGTTATAAGAATAGGATGCAAATATCTGTACCTAAATGTGCTGTCGTGGTCATCAGATGGCAGTTCGCCACTGTATACACTCGGTAACGATGCAATACCGCTAGTACTTTTTTTAGTGATCTTGATGTGATTGTGACCCCTAAGTTAGACTTCTCAGAATATATTACCACCGTCACTTCTGCTGCACCGTTATGCAATACCATATTAAAATGTTTAATTTTTAAAATTTCTCACTTTTATGTGAATTTGCACAAAAATCTAGTCTTACTCAAACTTCTTTACTGCAGCCAGGTTTGGGCTTCTTATATGATAAAATATATACATGTCATTGAGAGGGTACAAAATGTATCCAACAAGTGTAAAAAAAAGTAATATTCCTCGTAAAAGCGTACCTTTCGTGCTAAAACAAAGGTTACACGAACAGGTGATCTATATCCGCTGCAAAAAAAGCTGTGCTGTCTCGGAACTGACTAGATTATCTTTAAATAAGTAGATAATGAACTATTAAGTGGAGTGAATGTCAGATAACTGGAGGTTGCGCATTCGGTGAAGATAAACAACCCATTTTTGTCGAGAGTTCCACGAGGTCTGCAAAATTGACAGACCTAATGTATGCTATAGTTATCGTCAGATGTTAAATATTTTGTCAAAAACAATGTATAATTATACACATATGATCCTTGAATAGAGACGCTTTGAATTGACTTATTAATCTAGGTTGTCTGGATGTGTTAGCTTTGGGTGCTGTGAAAGGTTGTTGGGTTATGATTTTAAGATATTAGGCGTGAATGCTTATATAAGAATTTAAATTTTGGCGAATTCTGTTTTAAACGGCTTTGTCACATCTTATAGCCAGCATTGTATGTTTTCCATAGGAAGCAGAGTGTTCTCACGAACACGACGGCGTGCTTAATTTCTGTATAAGAAGAACTAGTTGTCTTGCATGTAAGTCGGGGCGACAACCAGTGTAACATCTTTTAGTAATTTTGCTCTCACTTCGAAAAAAAACTTCTCAGAGTCTACGATGCATACAAAAAAAAATGTTTGCTATACGAGCTCTACAATTTTCCATATCGCTTTTGAATATTTTCCGGAAATCCTGTATATCTAAGCACAGTCGCTTGGTGGTAGACTAATTACCTTGGGTTCAAGTTCTGCAACAAACATTCAATAATTTGTTTTCATGGTTTTAAATGTAGACAAGGCAAATCCCAGAGTGAACTATAATCGATGGCCGCGATAAAATAATAAATAAAAAGAGGAAACACAGCTCTATTAATTATTTATATTTGTGCTATCGACATATATTTGTGAGGTTCGAACGTGTCGCCTTGATTACAGCGGGTGCTGCTTATCTCCTCAGCCCATGGCGTCGATTACAGAAGCGGCATTGTCTCTACACACTGCGAAAGACAAGCTGTTTCTGATATTCACTCTCGCGCTGGTCTTTCGTTGTCGCTTCCATTCTTCCGGGCAGATTCTGAATGAATCTTGCTGTCCTACTGCTGATGGGTCCTAGTATTTCCATAGTTACCGGTACAAAATAAAGACTGTTCTCGGGATCTGCGTATTTGTGTCTCCTTTGCCGTTTGGCGTGCTCTGCTATCTATGCTGTGCTAACAGAGCTATGATTCAGTAACGAAGGAGCTACAGTGCAAAACACGGTAGCATCTCAGGCAAATCGCTGTCTTAATAAAAAATGTACAATATTATTCTCCTCGCAAGGTATATATGTAAGCAAGGCGGCTTAGTGGCAAACTCATTGCCTTGAGTTCAAGCCAAATATGGACCAGCTTGGACCAAATTCTTAAATTGTTTATTATGGCCCCGAATGTCGATAGGACAAATACCGAAGCGGACTATAATCGGCTATGATCGTGCAAAACGAAAGAACAAAAAGGGGAGCACACATGTCCCAATAAGCGAGATGGTGTATTACTCTCCATTTCAACATATATGTATATCCTCTAGGGATTGTTGTCCATACAGTGAGTAGCTACCTTCTGATCGACGAAATAAGCCGATTCCGTAAACGTGCGTCGCCGACACGCGTTGACAAACACAACGAGCGAATAGTGAAAACAACGCAGGCAGAAACGTAACTATAGGCAGAGCCCGGCGGCGCCATACCCACACTCGTACAGAGAGCATGGACTCTGAAAAGGCCGGGTGCTGTCTCGTCGCAAGGACCTTTACTACCAGTAGCAGAGCTACTCCTGTTTTCAAACTATAGGAAGACGATGACGACAACTACGATGACGACAACAACAACAACGACAAGACGATGACGACAACTACGATGACGACAACAACAACAACAACGACAATAACGACAACAACAACAACAACAGAAGAAGAACAGCCATCCATCTGCAGGGGCATTTCTCCATCTCGCCTGCCGGCCGTCGGCACGAGAGGACTCGTAGCGCCGCCAACTCCGCCACGACAGAGCAAGAAAAGATCTGCCGACAAAAAGACAGACGTGCCCGATCCTGGCTGCCGCCCAGAGCGTGGGCGGCAACACAACGCACACAAAACGAACCCACCAGCGAGGCAGCCAGCCAGCCAAGTAAGAGGCGAACGACCAGCAGTTTAATTGTCCGTTTTATCATTAAGACTAATTGCTTGGCTTCCACATTTGGCTTGGTTATCAGAGCAGCAGCAGTAGCAGCAGCAGCAGCGTCTGTGTAATACCACCGCTGCCATTACCGCTCCGCCTGCTACAAAACTACACGATCGCTAGCTACTACACGCTTGCTAGTGAAGTGATCGGACTGGCGCCAACTACGAGAACTTGAGGCAAGGGCGGGGCGGGGCGAGGCGAGGCGGGGCCGCCGTCACGAGGCGATACACCTCGTTAGGCACATCGTCGTCGTCGTCGTCCTTCAGTGTATTTTGTGCCTCGGTCAATACTGCCGCCGCCGCTGCTGCTGCTGCTGCTGCTGCTGTTACCACTGCTATAATTGTAACGTTGATTGGAATGCTGAACCTCGCTCGAGTTTCCATCGGCGAGACCGGCCGGCTAGCTGGCGCCCACCGCTGTCTGTGGCCTCTGATGGTTATTTTAGCTCTCTTAGGGGATGCTCAAAACTGAGCTAACATAAAGGACATCTCTCTCTCTCTAAAAACGTCTTCCTAAGGATTTATTTCACAAAATGTCTTCCTAAGGATATCTCTCGCAGAACGTCTTCCTAAGGATGTCTCTCACAGAACGTCTTCCTAAGGACGTCTCTCACAGAACGTCTTTCTAAGGATGTCTCTCACAGAACGTCTTCCTAAGGATGTCTCTCACTAAATGTCTTCCTAAGGATGTCTCTCACAAAACGTCTTCCTAAGGATGTCTCTCACAGAACGTCTTCCTAAGGATGTCTCTCACAAAACGTCTTCCTAAGGATTTCTCTCACTAAATGTGTTTTTAGGTCTCTCTTATTACGCGCTCTCTCTCTCTCTTCCCCTCTCTGTCCCTGGTTTCCCTCGTCACTCGTAGTAGATTGATGCGTACGTACAGTTCTCACCAAAACTATGCAAGACAGAGCCCCCTCTCATGAGTTACACGACAAACAAAATGCAATAATTGTTTTATCTAGATTTACTTCGTTAATATACACGTTATACTATAATGTATGCCCATACTCAGGTATGCATCTGCGATGTGGCATCCTGGTCTCAAGAACCACCTGGGGTAAGTTTCTCTTCCGTTATTAAAACAAAGCTGGACAAAACGTTTCTCCGTAGAATGGCTTACACGTGTGACACGTTGCTCCGACTTGAACGCAAGCAATCTTACAGTATGACAAGATGTTTAATGTTAATTAAACAACATTTCGGCAGAAAATGTATATAGTGCCAACGCCTGTAACAACCAAGAAGGCTGTCAATGATATGATGTCTTGGAGAGTTGCAAAACACCTGCATGGGAATTATTTGTAAAATAGACACTCCACCGTCGCTCTTACAGGGTAGAGGAATTTCGCTTTGGCGAGGGCTTACGAGATGTAATGGCACGAGAGTACGCGGATGGGAACCAACATCGATCAACAACATCAACTATTGTATAATGACTCAAACTTCTGAAATAGACCCCTCGATATAAATAAATGGCGGGATTTTGAAATAGATGCGGCCGCAACTCGAATCCACCTCGCACGCAAGGCAAGGAAAGAAAAAATAAAGAAACATAAGTGGAAGAACATAAAAAGGGAAAAAATCTTGTTAGAAAAAGACCACAGTCGTCTAACGTTATTATGCCGCTGTTTTGCTGCAATCAACTCGACAGACAAAAGTTTTCATTTAATGTTTTCCTACTGTCTCATAGTTGCTAAACCTCTAACCTGTGCAGGCATCTTATTTTCGGTTCGAAGTGACTTTGCAGCCGGATCTACAAAAATCGTATGTATCCACGCTAAACACATTGGATTTAATAATTTCATTTGTTTTGCAACTCTATTCCCAGGGTACCTCCAAACGAGTGACGCCTACCTCTAAACGTGGCGCTAGTCGAGGCGACCCCCACCACCTCTAAAATGGATTAGCGTACTGATAAAGATACAAGGTACAAACGGTCCACTGTGCAACATCTTAAATCTGGAAAAAGTCGAAAGTTTTTCCTTTTCATGGGCCTGCCAAAACAACTCTTTCCGTTGAAGTCGGATTCTTAAGAAACAGAAATACAGTAAAGAAATTTAACTTTTTAAATTGAAGATGAGCAGTGCGCAAATAAAATCGTTTTTGGAGAGTCCTTTTTGTAAGAAAATACGTGCGAATTACTCATTAAGTTAAGAGTCGGAGACACCGCGACGGCTACAGCTGCCGAATTCGTGCAGTGGGATTTTGGTTCAGAAGACCGGTTTAGAGATTTAGGTTCAATGGTGTCCCTTGCCTCTTCACTTTACAACGACCGGGTGGACTTGAAGACTAGAAAAATCCATTGATACGTACTATCATGCTTGCGTGAAACTTAGCTGTATCAAATCACTCCTTCAGAGAGCGTTTGTACTTAATGGGCAGAGTTTTAGGGAAGACAGGAACGTGGGCTTCTCATGCGCTGACTGATGCGCAATAAAGTGTGCATCTGTCGGCTTGTTATTTGTCGGCTTACTGTTTGTTAAGTGTGAACCGTATTGTCACATGCGATGGCAAGTGGGCAATCAATTCGGCAATGAGACGAGGTTGCACCATTAGGTTAGAAGATAAGCTGACTCCGACCGAAAGGTCAGACTACTCCATCACATCTAAAGCGAGCCAAAAAAGCTTGTCTTTGTCTGTCTCTTGGCACTACAAGTATAAAACACGCTAAGCCTCACACTAGTTAAAGCCTCTAGTTATCATTAGCACATAAAAAGCACAAGACGATTTTCAGTTCCAATAACAACGACTTACAGTACAGTCGTACAGCACTGTACCGTCGGAAAGGCTATTATTATTATTACTGGTGTTCAGAGCCACAAATGAATGCGATTTACGTATGAATACATTTGAGTCATTTTGGAGCGGAATTTATTTTAATTCATTTGCGCCCTGAATTTATACTTTATTATTAGCGGATTATTTTTGGCGTAAAGTTAGGTGTGCACAGCTTTACGGAGGTTACGTCATGATTGTTATTTACGTGATTACCCATAGAGATGCGAACTGACTTGCTAGAAAATTAGCGTTCTCTAAAGTGTTTGCGGTGTATGCTGAGGCAAACTCAATCACAGGAATCGACTAAGTGACCCTTAGTCGACAGTGGGCATAGCGAAGCAGAAACCGCGAGTATCTTTGAGATCAATTTTTAGCTCGGTTAGCACTCTATACCGTTGTTTGCTTTTTTGATAGGATAATCAGCGACAATACGACTTTGTAAGCGTGCCACGTAGTCCAGAATTTTTTATGTAGGCTGAGGCATGATAAAGAATGGAGTGTACGTGATTATTAAGTAAAGACAGATATAAAACTGACAAACTTAAGGATATGTCTTTCACGGACTCACACGTATGAAAGAAAATAAACCAATCAATTATGCTAGATGACAGTAATTTATTCTAAGGCTATATGTTTACAGTCAAGCTTCTCCGGACAAATTGATTTTTCACAGAAATCAGGTGCAAAACAACTACAGAGAAGCTACCACTTTTGTGATCAGATGCAACATGATCAGGTACTACAGAAACGTTTTCAATTATGTTAGGGGCACAGGGCAGTACACGGCTAAGTATTGATCCAGCATCATGTGTTGGCATCGTAAAAAGTTGACGATGATTATTATAGAAAAAATAATTCACAAAGAAGGATTTGTTGGTATCAGAACCTGATAGACCGGTGGCAGTTGACCAGTCAACGTTGGACACATTGTAGTCACCGGCAAGTCTCACCGGGGAATCATTAGTAATAGTGGTAGTATGCACTACACACATCGCGAACACAGTCAGTAGAGCAGCAGAGCTTCCTGAATATGTTACATAGCAGCAATCGAAATGAAGTGTGGTTTATGTTGTCAAGATACCTATCTATCAAGAAGAATTGTAACGTATTCTCCAGGGACATCAAATGTACCTTCTATGGCACAAACACTATTTCTGACTGGATCACAGCGCACACACCTACGCCGCCACCACTCATGGATCTCCAATTGAAAAACAATTAAAACGTTTTCTGGAGTTAAGTCCGCATCATATATCAATTCATCGAACTAGGTTTCAGACATCAGAATATCTGCGCGGATTGGCAAATAAGTGTAGCGCCACCTCTGAGGGTATACCGGTCATTAAGTTTAAAAACTATGCGACTATGATGTATGTGTGCCACTTTCGATTATCATCTGCCAGTCCCTCGAAGAGGAAACCGTACCTCATCTCTTTAAATATGCCATTGTTTGCCCTGTGCACAATCGCAGCGATAAAAGCGACCTTAATTATAAAAGACCCGTCTTGCATACCTCCGTGCCTCGTCCATTTTTGGCGTTAAGTTAGGTGTGCAGAGCTTTACGGAGATTACGTCATTATCGTAGGTATATCATAGTAGGTCATAGCAGAGGAGATCTACAGGAACGCGAATGCACAAGGTCTAATATCGAGAGAGCAATACTGTATACCGACTCACAAAAGCATGTAATACCATTAAATCGTTCATGTAAAAATGTATGCCGATATTGTCAAAATGTACAAACCCGTAGATAATGAAAACAACATAGTATTTTTTTTATAAGACGCAAGGTAAATTTATGGAGTAGTGTAAAGGCCTCGATTTTAAACTATATGTATGTAATAAAAGTGCTGTGCTACAAGTTTGACACAATAGCTTTGCGCGCAAGTACACGCCGAGGAACTAACCGTTAAGAAGGCACTCCAAGACCTAAGAATACTGACAGCCGACACTTTGATCTATACACCTCATATACTTGGAGTGGTAACGGTTTCTACAAGGGGACTGAAATTGATAGTGCGCCTGTTTGTGATTAAAGATGCTTCCCTGTATGTCAGACTGTACCGGCAATATGTTCTGCCGGTTTTGTTTAACGCTTAACCCGTATGGCCTCAGGGACTCTTGTGTGATGAGAAGATTCTGGGTAGAATACACAAAGAGTTCATAGAACGTGTTGTCTACCGCTGCAACATTAGCAGGAATATTGTTGAGTGCATGGACATAACCGTTATATTGAAAAAAGATATACGTTTATCAGCATATGTAGATTCAATAAAATATTTGAAGGCATAACTACAAAAACTTGCTCCAGTATGAACATTTAGGCTAAAGCTGCAGCCAGGGAAGAGATGGTTATTAGAATGTTCGCGTGGCGCACAGCCCGCAAGTGCACGTACAGCCAAACATCTAAATTGCCAGATGGCGCGAATTTGACTAAATTTCGATAATCCTCAATAAATATTTTTATACAATATAATATCGATTATCTCGGAATGGGAAAATAAAGTTGAACAAGCCCGACGAGAGGTCGGAGACCTGGATGTTTTCAGAGCCTCTCACCTCTGGTCTGGTCCTGCGTGTGACAATCGCCACGTCTATACCAGATACATAGTTCATGGCTATCATCACCTGGTTTGTTCGAAGACGAGCTTCCACGAAGAGTACACCGAGTGCGTCTGTCGACTATGCTCTCAGGCGTGTACTAAGTTTCATGCATCTGTCTGCCTGGCCCCTGCAAAGAGATCACTGCACTGCCTCTCTCGAATAACATGCCGCGAGCAGCTGAGTGTATAATTGTATAATATGTATAAGTGTTCATGTTATATGCATACTCAATATGAGTGAAATAAATACGATGATGATAATCCTCAATAAAGCCCTCCCAGCCAAAGGGTGTGTAAATATATAAGGTCAAGGTTATTTAACTAGCTATGAGTCTGTATGATTCTACTACCTATAACTTCGAGTCCTTCTTTCCGGCCACGGCGAGGTAATTATGTTCAACGCGCAAAGAAAGAGTACATGTACCTAGTCTCGTTCTATTTCTCTCGCGTATTCTTATGCTCATTGTATTATTATTTCGCGCAAGGCAATATGATCGGAGTACTTGGCTGCTGGTATTCAATATGTTTACATAAATAGTGGTTATTTACTTATCTGCAAAGTAGCTCATTTCCAACCTGAATAGATAGGACTGAAGCGCAGTCACAACATTCTCCTATTAAACCTTAGTATAGTCAAAATTGGATACGTAGAGAAGGTTTAACTTTTCCTCTGAATCTCTTTGACAATGTGATCAACGTGACACCCTATCAAGCAAGGCGAAATTCTTCGTATTTAATAAAAGTTGGTTAATAAAAGTAGTTTTCATCTGTAGAGCCAAAATGCTATGCAAAATGCAGCCCTATTGCAGCTTTGATTTGTGGACCTACCGATAGATTGCTTAGCTCTCTAATACGAATTTTTTTTATTATTAATCCTGTACGGTGTTATACTCTGTGAAACAGTGTTCTTTCATTTTCGTTAAATCATCCTATAGGGAACCAGCTGTTGCGCTCAAAAGTTTAAGGTGAGCAATACCTCTGATATGCGACGAACAATGTAACATAGCGATGAGTCTAATTGGTGTGTGAAAACACGTTTCGGGAACTTGCCTAGCAAACACCCTTAACTAAGTATTTGTCACTAGCTAATTGTTCTTTCTTTGTTATATTCATGACACAAAAAGGCTTTACGGCGTAACAACAATAACCGAGACAGAGACAACGACAAAGCTGACGACATCTATTAAGTTGTTCTCGGTACTGGGACTACTAGTATTTATTTAAAAGCAACTAATTCTCTGTCGACCGACACTGAATGTGGCAGACAAAGCAGGCGCATAGCGGTATGGTGGAGAGCTGCTAATTTTTAACGTAATTTCTACTGGCCTGACAAGTGTGATCCGTTTTTATGACATATCTTAGATATTCTGAGCACAGCTTAGTAACCTTATGTACTTTTACGGAACATACGGGGTAAAACCATGCAAGTGCGTATGTGTGAAAATGTGTAAATATATGCATATTAACATATGTACGTAGACCTGTATATTTATGCGCGTGAATATATGTATGTATGTATATATATATATATATATATATATATATATATATATATTATATTATATATATATATATATATATATATATAATATATAATATATATATATATATATATATTATATACATATATATATAATATATTACTATCTATATTTATATATATATATATATATCTATATACTAGATATATATCACTTCTATATATATTCTAATATACTATATATATATATATATATTTATTTATATATATTGCCATACAGATTGACCTCCATCATTGTCGGCGCGTGTTTGACGGTGTAAGGAGCACGTAGGTCCTAGGTAGGTGATCAGTGCAGGCGGCTAGCTCAGCAAGCCAGGTGGACCAGGTGGAGTAGAGTGGGGGCTGCTGCTGTCCAACGGATAGCAATTCGATTTGGAGACTTTGCGGCGTTTTCGAACAAACGACGCCACCAGCCGGCAAATTGTGGCTTGCTCGTTCGTGTGTGTGTGTACGCCGTACTTGCGCCGTTGTTGAATTTATGATGTGACAAATTTGATTTGATCGTTTTTTGCCATTTGTTGTCAGAACCACCGAGCACCGAGCCAGCAGCAGAGGATATCGAGCGGGCGCCAGTAAGCAGGGGACAAAGAAATAAAGCAAGCCAGTCAGAGAGACTTAGAGAGAGAGCGATCGAGGAATCGCGATAGAGAGAGAAAGAGATTGAGAAATCGCGAGAGAGAGAGAGAGAGAGAGATCGAGAAATCGCGCGAGAGAGAAAGAGCTAGATGGAACGCAACCAAGTCATAAAAAGACGGCTGGACAAAGTGCACCCGACACGGCGGTCGATTTGAAAGTCGCCCGCCCGACCGGACTCGATGACTGGCGGCCTGTGTCTGCTACCTGTGAAAATGCGTTACCCCCGCCTGCCGGAGGGATACGGCCGCTGCCACCACAACCACCACCACCACCACCACCACCCTCTTTGTCCTTTGTCTCCGTTCTCATCGTGGTTCTATTGGCTCGTTTGTCCAATTGGAAAACATTCATTCATCATTCTTGTGTCATTCTCATTCTTATGAGCAGCAGCAGCAGCAGCGGCAACAGCAGCCGACAAAGATGATGACAAGGCCCCCCGTTTGCTTGGCTGCCACCAACCGCGCACCACCGTCCTGCGCCCGGCCTGGGAGACCTTCGTCGTCGGAGCGTGGTACGAGCGCTACTTGGGGCGCCACGAGAACCAGAGGCGGCCAACGAGAAACACTGGCCGGAAAAGGCGGCCGCGATTCGGGAAAAGAAGAAGGAGAGACATTGTAATGCAAAGTACCACCGCTGCCGCTGCGGCTGCTGAGGCGGCAGTAGCGGCAGCAGCAGCAGCTGCTATGAGAGCTATAGCTCTCTTGTCGTCGTCGTCGTCATCGTCTTTGTGCGGCGACGCGGTGAGGTGACAGTTTCGACGGCTACGACGCGACGTAGAATTAACATACGAGAAAACAGGACGAAGCATGGAGGACCTGCGCGACGCGATGAGCTGGGAAACAGCAGCAATAACACCAATATATATATATATATATATATATATATATACCAACTTCAGTGCTCAAGGTTTTCAATTGAGTACTTGCTACTACCACCAAGATCTGCACATGTGACAGCTCCAGATTACTTTACAGCAAAATCCTTTGACGCTATCACATTACCTTCCTACTCTCTGAGTGTACCGATGCTGCACATCAGAGGTTGAGTATAAGTACAATGCTATAGCGCCATCCATTTTTGAGGCTAGTTGCTCTGGCAGGTGAGTTGTTACACACTCCTTAGCGGATTCCGACTTCCATGGCCACCGTCGTGCTGTCTTCAGCAACTAACACTCTTTATAGATCTCATGCGCATATATATATATATATATATATATATATATATATATATATATATACAGGGTGTTCCTATTTGTGTGTCCAAAACGCTAGGGTATGGCCAAACTCGGTGAGAAAATCATTTTTGCCAATGGGTGGAAGCCGGGAAAACGTTTTGTTTAGGAGTGAGGATGAAATTTATAAAAGCAGTTATTCTGTCTTTTTTCTCCTACATAGTTGTGCAAAATCTACGTTTGCGGGAGAACCAGTCAGCGCACAAAGGAACCGATCATACCGGCGTGTTTGGCGCAAATTTCTGCACAATAAAGTATACATTACTAGCTTGCGTAGCAAAAAGCGAATAGCCAGATTAAGGAAAGTCATAAAAAGTCAAAATGTTACGTTAACGCTTTTTTGTGCAACATCGTAATTTTTTCCATTACGACCAAAAATGCACGTTCAAAAGACTACTCTCAGGCAATAGCAGATTTAATGCCCACTACATTCGTACCAAAGTGATGGTGCTGCGTTACGTAGTTGCCAAGTGACTAAGCTTTTTCGACAGCTAGCTTGCGTAGCAAAAAGCTAATACCCAGATTAAGGAAAGTCATGAAAAGTCGATATTTTACGTTAACGCCTTTTCATGAAAAATCGTCAAATTTTTCCATTGCGACCAAAAATGTACGCCCGAAAGACCACTCTCACGCAATAGCAAATTTAATGCCCATCATTTTCGTATCAAGGTGATGGTGCTGCGTTACGTAGTTGTCAAGTCACTTTTTCACGTAGTTGTCAAGTCACTTTTTCACGTAGTTGTCAAGTCACGAATTTTCCTCCGAACACGCCGGTGTAATCGGTTCCTTCATGCGTTGACTGGTTCTCCCGCAAACAGAGATTTCGCACAACTATGTAGGGAAAAAAAGGCAGAAAAACTACTTTTATAAACTTCACTCTCTCTCCTAAACAAGACGTTTCCACGTCTTCCCTCCATAGGGAAAACTTATTTTCTTGCCGAGTTCTATCAAACCTCGAAATGCGTGCACAACAATATGAATGACCCTATATATATGCATATATATGTATATACTCACGTGAGGGTTTAAACTTTTGACATACGAAACAAAATAGAGATAGGTACGATCAAAATTCAGGTTTCACTAGAACGTTCCTTGCATGCTGTTATGTCTGAATGATGATGTCAGAAAGATAAGCTTCCCAGTACATTTCGTCATTGTCTATTCTTTTTGGCATAACGTTTGAATCTCTCGCTGATTATTTGCCCTCAGCTTGTCAATGGTAGCAGTTGCACTGGTGAACGTCGTGCGTTTCAAAACAACTTACAGAAAAAAAGTACAGGGATGTCACATTTTACGAGATACACCACGGAACGCCTGCTTTCGGGTAGATCCACCCAACTTTTTCTCACCCAAACACATTTTCATAGTATAGCTCAACAACCTTCTGGGGGAAATCTACCGTGAAATGGCATAGAGCGACGATGGTCACAAGCACCTTCTCGTGAGCGCCGTCACCTCTGTATGGCGGCTAAATTAGATACAAACCCATATGTATATATATCATATAATTTGTGATAAGCTTTGATGGGTAATCTATCACTGGAAACCTAAATTACGGCATAAAAATATTGTGCACCTAGACATCGGATTGTAAAAGACACTCGCCATCAGTAAGCTGTCGCACTCCCCTCGTGAACAAGAGCTTTGCCGAAACAACTTTGCAACGGCCTTGCCCGAAAACAGGACCTAGACCTTGCCGTCACCCTCACAGCACACAGCCGATCTTTTGGACCACCCTAAAGGAAAAAGCAGAGCCATCATAACCTTCCTCCTAAGGAAAAAAAAGTTTTTTTTGCGGATACGATTAGGGAACTGGCCAACAAGGTGGACCTTAACGCCCATCAGATCAGAGTCAGTCGCGTCCAACACCTACCTAACGGCTAGTGATTACGAAGTCGGCGTTGGGAGGGACCACTTCTTTCCTTAAAACCATACAGTTCGCTGGGGAGACAAAAATATATTTAGACCACACCTCCTAAACTCGGCATGTTATAAAGGGTACTGTCGGGGACATTACCTCAAAGAACATCGAGGACGCCCTACGCGAGGCGACGGACCCATAACAGTTGATCTCCCTAAAATAGGGTCCACCAGGTGATCCTCGTGCACCATTACGGAGTGGATCACCGTACCCATCTGCCGGCGGTGTCAACGAGTGGCACACTCTGCCTCCTTGTGTATTTTAGAGGCAATAGGCAGCGTACGCTGTCACAGGTGCGGCACACTGGGGCACCTCTCCAAAGAGTGCAAAACTACACCCACCTTCTATAATTGTGGCGTCGAGGGACACGCGGCTAACGGGGCCGCTTGTCCGAAATTTAGAATGCAAATAGAAGGGGTCCGCCGAGGCCCTTGTGCTGGTCTTGTGTTGGAGGATACGGGCGCCTAACGTCCCCGCCTGGACGTTAGGGCGGGTACCTCCGAATCTTACCCGGCGACAGCCATTCCTAGGAGCTTTTTTGGATCTGGAATCTGGATTTTGGAAATGCATACTGCAAAAGTGGCACTAGCAGCCTGCGTGACTAGTATAGGACCCGCATACCCACTAAACCGAGATTCCTCCCCACCCCCCAGGCTCGCTGCTACCTTGGCATCCAAGACCCCTGGGGGCTACCGCCAATGAACCCGATAGGTGCACAACGGTATCCAGGAACTGACGTAAGAGAAGCCAACGCTCACCCCCTGAAGACCCACGGGCCGCGAAGGCTGCCCACTCCAGGAAGACACCACCAAGTGAACTCAGGGCCAAGGGCTTTTTAATCAACAATGACTTAAACTCTTAAACTTATACAGCTAAATTGCAATCGCATCAGAGGAGCCCACGCTATGCTCCAGGAGACCAGCAGCCGGCTAGGCATCGGCCTGTTAGTGCTCAACGAGCCCGACATCCGGTGGGTAGAGAATTGTCCACCAGATCGGATTGTGGACTCGGCACGGCAGCGGGTTTTACCTGGATTGACGCTGCCATTATTGGGCGTTTTTACGCATGTAAGTCCATCGTGGAGGCATGCCTCCGACACTTTGGGAAGGAAGGGGAGGGGGAAACGGCCTTCTATCTGACTCCCAATACGGATTTCGGAAAGGGCGCTCTACAATTAGCGCCGTTCAGCGAATTCAATCGAAGGCCGACCTGCAGGTCTCCGCCACAAAACGCGATCGTCTTGTGGTCGTTTTACTCTACATCAAAAACGCTTTTAACATTCTCTCGTGGAGAGTCATACCCAAGATCCTCCATAGGAAACAAACCGTTCTATCATCTGAGAGTCATATCTGACTACCTGCATGACCGGACTATTTCAGTCCCAAGAAATGACCTTTAATATGATTGCAGGGGTGCCACAAGGCTCCATACTTGGCCTCCTGCTATGAAACATAGCCTACGAAAACGTGCTTCTGCTGGGAGACCTTTCGCCAGAAGCCGACCTTCTTGCCTACGTCGATGATCTCCTCCTCACCGTCCAAGCTCCGACACCGGAGTTGCAGGAGAGGCGTGCGAATGAGGCAATCGCCGACGTCGTGCACGAAATAGACCTACTCTAGCCCCCGCTAAGAGCGAGACAATTGTTCTGGTGGGCCAGAGGAAGTGCCCCGCTCGTCACCTACGTCTTAATAATGAAGAAATTCATATCACAAACACGGATAGATACCTCGGAGTATTCCTTAATCGGAGTCTCCAAAGCACTTATCACTTGCGCCGGGCAAAGGAGAAGCCCTCAAAATTGCCAACAACTTTGCACGGCTCATGCCTAAGACCCCCACTCCAAGCGACGCATCATTGCGCGAATGGGCATATCAAACCGATGTTCTACTTCAGGCGCAATTTGCTTTCTGTAGAGAGAAAACAAAACGGCAGGATCGACCCAAAAATTCCTGGGAACACCTAATGCAATCAGGATGAGGCATTTGTAAAATAAATCGTATTAGCAGCAGTCCGTAAAATCGTGTAGGATCCTGATCGAAGTGAGCTACAGATTAAGGGGTAGTCAGAACACAAAATTTTACGGTAAGATTTGATACCGAAGAATCGTCGTTTTGTCACTTACTTTTTTTTCTTATCATCAGCAGTGTCCTTGTTGTTGTCATCGTTAGTAGGGGCGGTTGCAATGATCGCTTTTGTTGCTGTCATTTACACCAAAACGGGAGGTAGCCAAGCATAGTCGTACAAATCTCTTCATATACATCAGCGAGCTCTACCCGGAGAGAGGTGGGGTCATTATTCATGTGTAGACGTGCATGGACAAGTTTGCCGACAATATATGAGCGTAGGCGCAACAACAGCAAATGCGTTGCGACAACTGCTTAGTGTTGTTTTGCTGTTGCCAGGCGCCGGCTTAGACGGTCTGCGTTGGTGGTACAGGGCGCTAGGAGAAAAAGTTCTTTGTAGTAGGTCCGCGACCTCCGTAGGTCATTCGTTCGACGGATACGAACACGCAGCGAGGTGTCACGCAGATAGATAGACATATTCAGAACCGAGAGCGCAAAGAACAAAGCGAGCGAGACAAATCTCATACAAACACGTTGCGTGTTGCAGCTGGTGCTGCCGCGACTATTGCTGTTACCGCTGTCGTTGTTGTGGCCACTGCTATTGGAGACAAAATATGATGCCTTATTGTTATGGTTGTTGCTGTTGCTGCTGTAAGAGTACAGATCAATCCTGTCCCGAATCCATTAGAGTGTCGGTAGGTCAGGGAGAAGGCAACGCAAGATACGTCATTAATAAACGACAATCCTGCCGTGAAAACATCACAGCACGAAAGCAGACCCACGTCACAACTACGCCGGTTGTTTAGTCCGTTAATCTGCGCATATTCTTAATCCCAGCTTCGCTTTAAGTGTTTCTCCATTTTTACGTAAACAGCACATTGTGCGTACATTGATGTACGTGTGTCGTGCCCACGTTTATAGATATATAGATTTTATCTGTAAGAGTCTGTTAAACTTTCATGTTTACTTTTCAACATGCATCCCTCCTAAACTCACACACTGCTTGCGCGCCCAAAGTCTAGATATAGGCTTAGTGAAGAGGTTCCTTTCTGAAATCGTCTTTGGTACACGCGTCTCATGCCCTCCTGAATACTCGGAATAGTCAAGTTCAAAACACGACCTTCCAATTTGGATTTTTGTTTCGGCAATAGAATACCACCTGCTGATACTAAATCGGGCAAATAACGTTGAGAGTGGTCGAAAACAACGTATTTCCCTAAGAGCAGCTTTATCGCTATTAGCCAGCACAGATGCTATTCGTCTCACTCGATGTCTCTGTTCATGAATCTAAATATTCACGACAAGATCTGCAATTAAATTTACGTTACCAACTCTGATTAGGCTAACTTCAACAATGTACCTTATACCGCTGATAATGTCCCGCCTTAAAGCCGGTAAAGGTGTAACAGAAAAGAGTCCCAATTGCTATCGCCAATTGATGCGAAATTAATAATACGCCAGCTAACGGCCAGCATGCTTGCGAGACTTGTTTTACTAAGCAAGCGTAGCAGCATAAGTGCAAGGGTCTGTAGTTAACAATAGAAGGTATTTAAGGCGATATTAATGCATTTTATAACACGAGGTGCGACCCTCCCGTTGGTAGCAAAGTCCAGATCATTAGGGAAGTATTTGCACATTATTTCACCGAACGCAGCTTTATAGTTTGTAGTTGCCTACCTTGGGCCCTGATCCACACCAAGCACGACTATTGCTCTCTGTATAAAATAATCGTAAGCTCTCGTATTACTCTTTGCAGAAAACAATCGTAAGCACGATTATTACTATTTGTGGAAAAAAAAACGTTCTGTTTTTTCCCTGTACTATTAGACAAAAAACAGTTTTGTCAGAACCAAAAATGTCGGCAAATTGGGGAATATGAGTGTCTCTGAATGTCTAAATGTGAATGAAGACATCGTTCGTCAGTTTATTAAATCAAATTTTTGTTGCACTATTTAGTTACATAGTAAAACGGTATTAATGCTATTCCTCCTAACGAGGCCGTTGACATTGTTGTTATGATGGGTGTTATCGTTGTGCTATTTTTATCATTATGATTAGTATTTTTAACAGTCCCTTTATTTGTTTTGTGTGCTGATATTTATTTAGACGTGCTTTCTATACTGTTACCCTTAAGATTAGTTACTAATATTATTTTATTACTCCTGTTATTGACAAAATAATGTTTCTTGCAACCGCTGCAACTGCTGTTTTTGCTTGCACATTGGTGTCGCCATTGATACGAATGTTGTCTGTCCCATATTGTATTAGTACATATTACTTGCATACTCCGAGTGTTAATAATCCTATCAGTAGAATTCTACCACTACAACAACTATGACTGCTACTCCTCATACTGCTGAGAGAACCAAACAAAAGGCTGCACATCAGATTCTAACCTCTCAGCGGTTGTCCCCTGTACGATCTTCTCCTCAGCCACCGTTTTGACTCTATCTTCTAGGCAAGCCATGGCGTGCGCGTCCTGAACTTGCCCAGCTGAGTTGTAACAGCACGACAACATTTAACAATTAAGACAGAAGAGATGATTCTACTCGCATATTAAATCTCGTGCATTGCAGCACCTTGTTTTTTAGAGCAACCGGCCGCTCCCAATGCTACATGGCTTTACTTTTTATTGTATAGATATTACAACAATTTCCGTTAAAAGCCCTTTTATTTTCCAGTTTCGTACATGACGCACATGGTATCCGGGGCCTTTTCTAACTCATATTTGGAAGCGTCAGTGGTCAGTCAATACCTACGTCGGAGTGCTGGTGATGTTTCTATGCTCTCTGTTGAACCATTTCTCTAAGTAGAGGATGACTTAGCGGGTCCACACTCTTAGTGCGTTTGTCTCCGGGGTTTGGTTTCAAGCATTTGTCGGTGGGCTTTGGTTTTTCATACGGACCGGTTCTTTTTTCTCTGTGTTCGTTCGTGAATCGTTCTAGACAACGTTACCACCTTGCTATTGCGTAATGACCGTTGTCTAAACTGTTCTATATAAACGCCGATTTGTGTTGCCTATTATTGAGCAGTTCCCACCCGTTTTCTTCAGCTTAGTGGCGCTTGGTCCCTTGGAAGGGGCGGCGTACAGAACGATGGAATCCACTACCGAAGCGAGAAGTCTTCTCTTGCCTTCCGCTGCTTCACGTGCTATCGGCAGAATCTTGGCCTTCAGCAGCTTGCCAACATTTGTGCTTTCTCGATCAGCTTATTAAGATGGGTAATGTCTCCTGTTATGCCCAGACATCGGACGGACTTGTTAATCGTTATGCATACTTCGTTCAAACCTAATTGAATGTCTTCGTGCCTCATTCAATCCGTAAGAAGCACTGCCTTTTGTTTTGTGATCGCTAACTAAAGGCCGTGCCTTACCGCATAGTCGTTTACTATACAGATAATTACTTGGGCTCTTTCTAATAGCTGCGTCCTCGTCGCATGCTGTGACCGGGATGGCTGGGTCATCCGCGCAGGTGATTATGCGGCCACACCTTCTAAGCTGTAGAGGCTCAGGATCATGCAGAACTTCCTTAGGCATTGGTTCTTTTTTTTCTTTATTATTCAGCCTCCTGCAAAATTAAGCCGATTGCGATGTCCGTCGACAAGCGTCCAGTGTGGAAGCTGAAATTACTGGTTCGAGAGTGTTTTCTTATTCTTCCTGTTCCGCCGCAAGGCTCATATTGGCGGGCGTTTCGAATGGTTGGGGCCTCAATGCTCATATTTATGTGTCCAGAAGACATATTGGGCGGTGTGCGCTGAAGTCGACGGGCGGCTTTCCTGGTTTCCTTATAGGGGCCAAGGGGGCTTTTTTTCCACGACGTAGGTTAAATACCCTCCCTCCAGATTTCGTCCGCCATCTATTTAAATATTTTCAGTTGCTTTTCCATAAGAATCTTAAATAGTTTCCACCGACATTCCAATCGTACAGATTGTTTAGCCATTAAGTGAAATTGTTTTAGCGGCGACTACTTCCCTCTGTGAGGTTAGGGGTATTATATAATTTTTACTACTACTACTACTACTACTACGACTACCATCACACAAATGTTACTTTTGCCAGCATTCTTTATTGCCAACGTTTTTATTATACGACTTTGATTAAATTTGCACTTTATTATCTGCGTGCGCTCTGCCGTACAGGCTGCCGGCCATTGCCAGTACAGGGATTTCTGCAGATTTAGCAAAGCGGTTGTTGCCCTGACTTTGTTGTCCTCGTCGTTGTTGTTATTGCTGAAGCAGCCGCCACTGCTTGTACTGCTGCTGCTGCTACTATTGTTGTTGCTGTTGTCGTCGTCGTCGTTGCTGTTTGTAAGCCGATTAGCGTTTGTCCACCAGGTTGTTGGCTGGCTCGGCTCAATCTCTCCTCATTCGTCTGTTTCTACGGCTGTGCGTTGCGCCGGGCGGCCCCAGTCCCGAAGGGCCCAAGATCAGACTCCTCGATGTTGTCGGCCTGTTTGCAACCCCCGCTCTGTTCCGGTCAATCCGGGGGGTCGTTTGCGAAGGGGCCCCACAGGTCACTCGGCAGGCACTGTGTGTGTGTGTGTCACGTAAGCTGCACTGCAAGCGCCTAACAACGAGCGAAGGCAGAGCTGCGGGGCAGTATACCTTGTTTTTGGTCATCTTTTCGTTCGCTGCCGTTTTTGTTACTGTTGTCGTCGTCGTCGTAGTCGTTGGTGGGTTGCCGTTGCTGCTGTTTTTGTTGTCGTTGTCCGCCTTGAACACGGCCCGCGTTCTTGCTAAAGGTCAGGACTTCGAGCTTCACAACCAGTTTTCCTGCTCTGCTTCGTAAACGATGGTTTGACTCGTTCGAGTGGTGGTCATGGCCCCATTGGCCCTGGGCATCTTTGCTGCGTCTCTGACGTCTGCTGCGCTGCTGTCGAGCTACCATAGAAATCAGTGCGCATACGCTGTTGCCATATATATATATATATATATAAATTGTTCTTAACACAATATATATATATATAAAGAAGTATCATGCTATTCCATATTACACATCGTGCCATGTGTGATATGAGATAGCTACTACACTTCTGAGAAGTCGACTGGCTCTGTTATATGACCATGATGTGCGTTTTCGTCAGCTATTATTTAGACTAAGGAAATTAGTTGTTGTCGCTAAAAGCGAACCAAGATTGTTCGTTCTTGGTTGAGCGCTTGCCATTGTGTTATTTGCAGCTTTCTTTACGGAAATACAAATGAACTGATGAGTTGTGTATTATTTGCAAATGAGAGGCGAGATAGTGCATTCAGTGACAGAGAAGAAAAAGCAACAATTCGAGTGCACTTCTGTGGTAGACTGTGACGATAGATCTAGGTGGCATCATGCTCACTAATACATGATTTTATTGTTATTCTATATTATTAATATTAGTAATACATTTACTATGTAATAACTTTTTTTGCATATGAGTATACAAATATATATATGTAGTCGAAATCATGTATAAGTGAGAATAAGGCCACCTAGATCTATAGTCACAGCCAACGCCACAAAAGTGCATTCAAAACACCGCCTTTTTATTTTGACGAGTCCAGAAGAAACTTCTAATAAAATTTCGTATTGCCAACGTTTACGAAACCCCTCCCAGCGGGCTCTCCAAGCCCGGCAATATTTTGCATACTGCCATAACAACTGGACCAAACGACTGATAAGAGCGTTCGGCCGTCAAGCAGGGCCGTAGTAAGACCGACGTAACATGAAGGCCATTACGGTGCAGTTACGACTCAACTGCTTCGCTTCACTTGTTTTTTTTAACTAACGAAACCGCAAGGTCATCTGAATATTTTTTCGTATTGCATGATGTGCTTTATTTCGTTACAGTGAGATCTGAGCCACTAAGTAAATATTTCTTAGTAGCTAGTATGTAACCCAGTTTTTCAACTTTTGAGTTGAAGAGCCCTGGCGTACTAGGCGAGGTGCATTATATGTCACGTTGCTGTCTATCTGCCGCTCAGTGGTTTTATACAATAGGAATCATTGTAGCTTTTATCGGAATATGAGTACGCTAAACATTGTCGGAGTATATTCTACTTCGTTCAAATCCACAGAATTTCACACAACTCCAAGCCTCAGGGCGGAGGAAGACACATGGGTTTAGTGCGTTGCGAGTCCCACGGTGCATGTGCATCACGCCTGGACGAAGCTTTTCAAATAGAAAAGCAAACAAATCACTTTTTAAAAGTCGTGTGAAGCATATATGGCATACTTTCGTGTCTCGGTATGGTGACGTTTAACGAAAGCGTAGGTTATCTGCGGCGGCCTTAGCCGCCTACCTATTCAGCAGGTAATATTAGCAAGTAAGGCATTATTTGTTAACCTAACGCTTTTAGGTACTTTTTTTTTGTAGGGCGTATCCTCTGTTGTTTTAACTTCTTGTATATCTACTGCCACAAAAAAAGTTCGCACTACTTATTCTTGTTTCTAATAGTGCGTTAAAAAGTGGGGATTTCTCAGGGATTCGCTATGAAGACTTTTGAAATAAGTTCTTCAAGTAAAGAGGATATCCAAGATGTTTGTTTTAATATTTACGCGTGTATAGCGGATACATTGTTACCAAATCACTGCAGCAGTCAGCCCTAAAATAAAGGGCTTTGACCAACTGAAACAAAGCAGATCAGATTCAACTTTAATCTCATCGTATATGTAAAATATTTAGCTATTTATAAAAGTCTATAAAATTACAACCTTCGATCTTAGAACCATAAAATTACAATAAACAAGCCTGACGCATTGTCATTGTGCTGACAGTACTCGTGCATGTGCACTTGAAATTAATTCTTCCGTACTTGCTCTAGAAGCCTTTTTGTGACCTCTGTAATTGCCAGGTTTAAAGAAAGCCGTTTCAGAGTGCTTCCAAGCGCAAAAAGCGCAATTCACACTTAAATAACGTCGCTTTGTATCGCCACCGCCCTATGAGAGATTTATAGAATGACTGCTTATTACCCTGCGCCCCTCCCTATTTGCGTAGATGACAAAGATACCTATCACTAAGACAAAAAAATGTGGAGCGCATGGAACAAGGCCATTTCTGTCCATCCGCCGTCCCTGTCCATCTACCGAGAGATATGCTTGGCAGCAACGACCTGCAACTATCTGTGTAGTATCTACAATTACTACGTAGTACATCTGTCGTCGCCCGGGTCACACCGGGCCTATCCTTCGAGACGTACGATCCGTGCAATCAACTCCTAGTCTTGTCACGTATGGTGCAGCCGCATCGTTCACCATAGCGATGTCACGCATGCGCAGTGCTACCTACTTACGCTAGCGACAGGTTCGTTTTACTCGGGGCAAACCTTAAACCTCAGCTTGGCGACACCGCCACCACCACCGTTGTCGTTCGACAGGGCCGGCCGACGTGCTGCTTCCTGCCTGCGTAGGCCCGTTACTCAGGACGTCCGGCGCCCGTTGGACAAGACATGGGCGTCATGCTGGCGCCTCAGACGGTCACGCCAGAGCGACCGTGCTGAGATGTCTCTCTCTCTCTGTCTGTTTGCAAGTCACTCGGATAAGCAATCCGAACGGCCTACAAATATATATATATATATATATATATATATATATATATATATATATATATATATACGAGTATATATATATGTGTGCGTTTAAATGGGGCGGTATAACACATGTACACTACTAGCTGCTTAATCGCTTTTAGGGTGGAACGGCGCCCAAAGCTAGGAGGGGATGGGGCCGCGTTCTGTCACAACACAACTGTCACACCATCCGTGTGTGTTCTCCAAATTACCCGGAACGCAGCGTTGTAGTGCTGCTGCTGAGGCTGATGCGGCTTCTGCTAGTGGTGGTGGTGGTGGTGCCAGCGATGTAAAACCGTTTGTCAGCTGGTTGTTGTTAGTCATTGTCGTCATCATCATTGGTACGCCGGCTGCTTTATCTATGTCTGGCCTTCAGAGTGACGCCGAGCTAAAGCGCTACACCGAAAAGTGGACACACAGATTTAGCGGATATGCCCATCCTTCCACCCGCCATTCATCCATTCACTTACTCAGTCATCGTTTCATCTATCCATGCGTCAGATTGTCCTTCAGACCACCACCACCATCACCACTGCTACTACTACTACTACTTTGTTCAACGCTCCAACGCCAGCCAGAGCTGCTAGCAGTGCCTAGCCGCCCAAAGGGTAGATGTGGAACAACGATGGCGAACCGGGACCGGGACCGAACGGGAATAGCAAGCCTTTGTTGTCGGTAACGTCCGGTCTGTCCCATCTCTCTTACACACTACTGTCCCCGCCTAAAGAGAATCGTCGCGAGAAGAGATAGATGCTTGACGCGCCGTGCACTCGACGGGTAGGCGGCACCTTTCACGGCACAAAACAGATAACAGTAATATTGGTAAGAACAAACCAGCCAGCAAATGGTAGACACATTAATATCGAGAAAACAACGCTATCGAGACCCGTTACAACACAATTAACTGAACTGCAACGATAAAGCAACAATAACAACAACAACAATCACGCCCACGATGCTGGTAAACTCACTAAAAAACTGTGACAGAAATAGCATCGGGACTTTCACGAACGAAAATTAAGACCAAAAAAGATAGAGCGTCGAACGTATATGTTCGTTTATAGCCGGAACAGAAAGATGGAGAAAAACACAAGGATTAATGGCTAAGACGAATTGCAACCAGAACAACTGCCGACAGCCACTACTAATGTGACATCTACGACTAATGACTGTCCCACTGTACAACTCTGGCAAATAATGCTGCAGCCGTCACAATGGATGTGGTGTGTACGCCAACAGCTCTGGTTCTGACCGAAACAGTTCTGTCTGATTTGGTGATCATGGAAATAGAGAGAAATCAAGGCAGATACGACTGACAGGTATCAGGAGTCTACTGACAGACATGTACGGGCTATACAACTAACTCAACGTACGGTCCAGACCAGGAACTTATTCCACTATTTTGATATTATATATTATACCTGGGGTTCGTGGCCTTATCGCCTCCCCCGGATGGAACAGTTTAGGAGATCAGCCCCACTACACATTCAGCAAAACACACTGGAAATCTGCTCACCCGTGAACGACATGCAGTTATAGGCATCTTTTTCTAAACGGCCTTTTTCTGCGGTTGTCCAAGACGGGGTAGAGGTTCAGCAATCGGCCTCGTTACCTAAACGGTATGTTTCTGTATTTGTCCAAAACGAGGTTAGGGTCTCTTTACGACCGTCAATCAGCCACAAAAGACGGGGAGGGTGTTAAGAAGCCCATCCCGAATGTTATCGCTCTACAGCGGGGTGACTGTCTTGACAGGATAATGCTCGCCATCATCTAAAAGATTATACCGTCTTCTATCGATACCATTGTAACACACTTCAGCGGCGCTATCGCGAAGGCATTTTCGTGCATTCTCCCCGGCGCGCTTTTTCAAGTCGCTTCCATTGGGCCCGCTATCGGAAACAACCTCATCTGTGCGCTAAAAACACTCTACTGTCTGCTGTAACTTCAAGTTTGGCTGATCTGCGTCGGGCGGCAACTGTTCCCGCGATGACAGAAAGCTCCCCTGCTGTCGCGTGCGACATATCACTGAAGTCTCCTCCGGTCTCGCAATGATGTCAAAACAAGACATCAGCAGGTGGGCCGTTCGCTCTGTCAGCAGTTGCGAAAGAAACGATCCGAGTTTTCTCACGAGGGATGTACTCCATGCTCAGGCGGCGGCCCCGATGGCCTTCATCATCTGAAGGACCTTATTGGCAGAGACGGCAAAGAGAACCGACTGCTCCTAAGCCTAGTACACTTCGTCAACTTTGCTATTAAAGGGCAAGTTGCCTTATTTTGTGCCCCCTGTTTTCTACAGAACCTTGTTTATTGCATTGCGCAAAAACATGGTGGCATTAAACCCATTGCAGCTTAGTCGGTAAAATCATAAACAGGGGAGGCGCGGAAGCGGCCGTCTATGCAACACGGGCATTCGTTGACTACAACTGGAGTACCCTAAACAAGGTGCTCGTCAAGCTAGATTTCAAAAACGCCTTTAACACGCTCAGACAAGATTACCTACTTAAGGCTGGGCCTCTTACCTTCTCCGACTTTATCCGCTAATATTCCAGATGTACAGGCTTCCAAGCAAGTTAATTTGGCTGGGACAGTTTATCGAGTGGCGATCGATCGAGGGGTCACCCTGTTGATCGATGTTCCACAGGGTGACCCCTGTGGCCCCGCTCTATTTTGCATTGCTACCAACGAGCTTCAAACAAGCCTTTCTTCCGAGCTTCGACCTTCGTTCCTAGACGACGGCCTTCTCACCGAAGACGCCCCAGTGGTCCAGAGAGACATTGCTCAGGTAAAGGAGTTTCAGGCGGTGTCAAACTCAAGTTGAACGACGCCAAGTGCGAAGTTTTCTTCTCAAGAGGGCCCTCATTGCGGCTTCATGCTTTAAATAGTGCGCAATCTTCTGCCAGCTGTCAGGTTAATTCCTGATCACGAATTCCAGCTTCTAGAGGCGCCAATTCTCGACGACTCTATAGGCTTATCTTTAACTAAAAAAGACTCTAACTTTGTTCGCTGGTGCTCCCGACTGCGACTCATAGATGCTCACCTGCTTCGCGTGAGCTTGTCAACTTCGAGGCTGATGTACCTCTTGCGTTGCTTATGAGCCTATGCCAAACCGGGCCTGCTTCAACCGTTCGACGAAACCGTGCAAAGTACCTTTCAAGGTACCCTACATTTTATTGGTTAACGCGTTTAAAAAACACCGAGACTTTGGTTTCAGGGATAGCCCCACCGGATGCCTCACCGCCCAAATAATACAGGCTTGCCGTTACTACGCAGAAAAGTGGGGTCTACTGCCTGAACGCATTTTACAATCGGCTTTGGACTTGCAATTAGTTAAGTCGATCCAAGGGCGGTTGACGGCGTCTTGCACGTTGGCCGCTTCGTATGCTCGCCATGACAGCCGGAAGGTCGGAGCAGACGCTCGCCTTGCGGAAGATCACAAGGAGCTTTCCGGCGGGGCTGGGACTCAGAGCCGCTGCGTCAACCGGCGATTGGAGGGCATGGCAGTTTTGCTACAAAGGATATCGGTTTAAGTTTAATGCAGAAATGCTGCGTCGATAATTGGTTCATTGCCCACGGGCAAGATACTCCCTTTTCTGCCGTAGCCGAATCGAGTCGGCGTCAAAAATCTATGTACAACTAAAGGACCTATCAAAGTATTTTAATCTTTGAAACAAACGCATATACCACTAACTATATTTGTATTTGTCCAAATATCCAGTAAGTTTTTTGTTGCTTTAAGACCCTTTGCGCTAAAAACGTCGGTGCACTCCGCGCACAAGGAGCCTGTCGCTTTTTCTCCTGGGTGCAAGTGGATAAGACAGTAGTATTACACTCTAGCTAAAGCTCCCCAAGCAAACACCAGGAAAAGCTCGTCAGCTTCTTTGATGGGTATCCAGGAAAACTGGAAGATTTAGAGCCTAGAAGGTACTACGCCACCTTTGCAAAAAAATATTTACATGAAATGGCGGTCAAGAACCAAACCCTAGGACGCACTCAACGTAATGATCGACAAAAAGCATGAATATGACAATTCTGAAAGAGAATATTACGTGTTCACAAGGTACATTGGGCATGGCTACCAACACTTCTCATGTTTGACCCAAGGATTTCACCAAGTTGGCAATCAATGTCGTTGCCGGTTCTGCTCGCAGACATGCGCTAATACCGCGCAGTGAGCTGCCAGACGTACCAGCGGTCTCCGCACCTCTTCGCCCGGTGGGAAAGTCGCTCAAGTGTTCAAATTGTATAGAATTATGATTACAGATTTTGGCGGGCTACCTGCACGGCGGAATGCGTTAATTTATTTCGGTTTGAGCTGTGAGCAGACAGCCCACTCACAATAGAACAAAAACACATCGTCATCATGGACGGCCGGCGCAACATGGGTCCAGAATATGACCGAAGAGCAACAGTTATCCAATTGCTTCGTGCCGGATATCGACCAGACGGAATCATCACCACCACTGGGTTTAAAAAAGCAACGGTCTACGACATTGTCAGAAGGATAATTTGCTGCCATTTCATCCTCACGTTTTTGAGACACGAAACGGCGAGACATATTCGATTCTTCTTCGACAAAAAAATGTTCACCATTGACCAAACCCATAACCCGAAAAATGACCGGTAGCTCGCAAAGAACCCTTAGGATGTACCAATCGTGCATAGAACCAAACATCCTGCCAATGTATACGTCCTAAGCGTTTTGTCGAATGAAGGAGACGCGATGCCCCCACACTTTTTTGACAAACAAAAAAAATAAGTGTATTTACGTGTTCTGCGAAAGGTGGTAAAGCCATCGATTGGTAGAGTGTCCAATGGAAGACAATATGTCTTTCAACAAGAAAGCTTTCTCCTGCCCACGCCAGCAACCTCATCCAGAATTGGCTGCGGGACAACTTCACAGCATTCTGGGACAAGACAATGTGGCCCACTAGCAGTCCAGACTTGAATCTCCTAAACTTCTATGTATGGGACATTGTTTAGCGAGAGTCTTGCATGTCTCGACCTGCAAACACAGAAGCGCTACGCAGAGCCATTGTCAATTCGTTCCAGAATCTCAATCCGCTAACTTTGACGAAGCCCTGTGAGCGCTTTCGCGCCAGAATGGAAAATGTAATTGCTGCTGATGGTGGCTATATTGAATAAAAATATTCCTCAGGAGTGTCCCTAACGGCACGCAAAAAATATCACTAAAATATCTGTTTTTTATTTAGATATAAATTGCAATAACGTTTAGTCCGCATTTAGCTTGTAGGATTGTATTTATGGGGGTCCGTCTATAAAGCATTGCGAAAAGCAGTCCCGTGGACGTTAAATCTTGGCTGAGGTTCAGCTCGAAAAGTATTTTTGATACAATATATTCTTATGTTGGGCTCCTCGAGCGAAGCAATGCCGTGCCTATATCTCGACAGCGACTGTACTAATGTAAGAATATTTTTGGCAGCTCCAAGACAATGATAAATAAACCAATATGGAAAAGACGACTGCGTTCCAGCGGAATGAATACGTGCCAGACTAAATTATACTATGCTTGGCTGACAAAAACCCTTATCTATAAGCTAGGTAAACCACTAGGGGATATAAGGACGTCCAAACCAATCTGCTCAGATGCGCAGTTCGCACACATCCGATAATTCGTGGAAGCGTAATTCACTAAGAGAAACGTGGTAGCCAGCGGAACACACTGTGAGGTCAAAGCTGTCATACCCAAATATCCGTGTGCAATCAAAACAAAGTTTATCAAAATAAAACATAACTGAATGGCATATGCATAAATAATAAATAATAATTGCATCATATTTTTGTCCAAAAAAATAGTAGACCCTAAAATTAGGGTAAATAGTTATCTGGAGTTTATAAAACAAGTGAATACAAATACACTGCATAGCTTAGATCCCAGTAAAAATCGAAGTACTACGAAAGACAGTTTAAAGCATTGTCGTGGTCTAGACAATTACGTGTAACACAACCACAACAACAACAACAACAACAACAACAACAACAACAACAACAACAACAACAACAACAACAACAACAACAACAACAACAACAACAACAACAACAACGACGATGACGACGACGACATCGACGACATCGACGACAGCAACAACAATAATACTCTGCTCGTGAATAGATTGTCTCAATGTCGTGAAGCGAGTGAGTGTATCTGTAAAGCTGTGGGTTCTTTGTAGCATCGTGGGCCTTCATAATGCTCATCAATATAATCGCTATCCCCATTCGCCTTTGGTCCTGTGAAGACGACACACGACGTCACAAGGCTGGCTGGCAGCACATCACACCGTGTCTGACCGGTGTCCTCAGGTCAATTAAGCCGCTGCGTGTCGAGAACAAGAAAGAGCGGGCCAGATAAACACATGCCGAGCAGCGAATGATGAAGAGGCTTCATGCCGAGCTGATTTAATGATACCACTCAGGTCACGCTAATCGACTGTACGCTTTACACAGCGGGGACCAAGAGCAAACATAAACAGTAAATGCGACGTTCTTGCAAACTTTCAATAACATATTGGGGGCATTGTGCGCCATGATCAACATTGTCTTGCTGTTAAAACAATTTACAACAATTACTACATGTTCTATGTTTTTATATACAACATGTAGTAATTGTTGCACATACTTTCCTCTTTCGGCATACAGCGGCGACACGGCAAACGCTCTATAAAGATTCACTGATATGAGGCCAATTCCGCCTATAATTTGGTCTCCCTGCAATATTTGAAATCTAGCAGCACTTGCGAGTGTTTATACGAAACTGAGGTGAGAGTCTTTAAACATTTGGGGGGTACTACTTGAGGTAGCACGTTCTTACTATAAAATAATTCGAGATTATTTTTAGTTACACACTTATGAGAGAGGCAACTTTGTACTATAAGCTGAACGTTGCTGTCAAAACATGTGTCCTGGAACTTGTACATACATACCCGGCGTTATAGAGAATAAGTAAATTGAACAAATAACCTCTTCTGTTTTAAAATCGACGACTCTTAATGTTGGCTAGAGTCAAAGCTTACTCTGTCGTCCATAAACGACGACACACTTGGTGTGGCTGTAAAAACCGTTTTAGGGTTTATGGGCCGACTAATTAAGGCCCGCACCAAGATAGTCCCAAAAAACGGATTCACAGCGCCGCGGTGATATCTCCATCCTGACTGGTCTTCTATGAAGGTTTGGTGCAAAGGTACGCCTGAATTAATCGTGACGTAAAACTTGCTCGAATGGCCTGAGATCAAGCCAATCTCCCCATAGCCCTTGGCAGCCTGGCATTATCTCAGCGGCGCTTATGCGTCCCTTGGCATACTTAAGTTCTATCAGACAATTTATTGTATTGACTACATCGACGGCCACTCAGCGAACGGTGAACACCGTACTACAGCAAACATAGTATCTGGGCTGTGCTTTCGGGAACAAAGGGCAGCTCTAATACATTTATCGATGGTCTTATAAAAAGCATTCAGGAGTGGCCGTTACGGAACGTAATCATTGAAAGTAAGTTAAGAGTGTCATTGCTGTCGCTCTGCGGCTGGAGACGCCAGTATGGATCCCCGACCGCATCGCACGTTGGAACAACAAAGTGACTTTCAGCGGTGAGTTGCCTTGTGGCGCCGCAAAAACGCGCCCAGTATGTGATTTTAAGCGCTGGCATGTAGTGCTTCCTGCAGCCGGGCCAGGTTACTGCTTGTAGGGGGTCTCTGGTGTCCTGGTTATCGACAGTTAGATGAGCTCAGACGGTGCCGAAGCCCTGGTACCGTAAACTGCTTTGCATGTTACATTACAAAGTAATATACACTGGCCGCATCGTATCGCAAATGCGCAATCCGGAAATCATCCGCGTTGCCAAAATTGGCTGAGAATGAAGAGCTTACAGTCGACGTATTATATGGTCCAATCGGCGGCCATGGAGACGATGGGAGTTGTGGAAAAACTGCCGCCGCATTTCTTCAGGACCTGGGGCCAAAGCTCTCAGTCGTGACAAGGACATGCGTTCAGGTCAATAACTGCAGCATAAACAGGGTCGAAGTATAGCGTGGGAACGCGGCAACGGTTACTAGTTCCCTGCCGCCGACGTATGACCGCACTGCGTTTGGTGATGGGCCGAGGAGTTCCGAACAGCGATTTACACATATGATGTGACATTGGATTGTATACAAACAAAACACATGCTACATCCGATGCGTTTTCGGATTAACAACAACTAAGCATTATGTCGTAACCTATTACACGGTAACACTGCATGTGCTTGGCTCCTTCTTTTTTGCACAGATGTGCATCGCATATACATACTAGGGTGGGGTCAGGTCAGAAGCGGTAAAAATGTGATCTTTCCGATCATAACTGATTATAACACTACTGCACTTAGCTCACAGCCTGCCGTAAGGCTCTCTTTGACCTTGTCGTTTTAAATTCCGTCGATCGGCAGGTGTATGCCATGCTGTATGCACGCATATATTCAATTCAGCATTTATTTCACCACAAAATTAGTAGACGGTTGATTTAATTTTCACAAGGTGTCACAATGTGACTTTTTGGTCTTACAATATAAATTTAACTTTGGATGATAAGGACGTTCCGCAAATTTCTGGGCACACAAGTATATAATAGCGTCCAATATCAAACTCTCCGCAAAAGCTACAAACACATTCTTCAATATGCACGCATATATATATATATATATATATATATATATATATATATATATATATATATATACAGCCAAGCTTAGATAAACCCGGCCGACGCCATTGCGGATACACCTTGATACTGCGGGCTACAGTCTACAGCGTAGAAGCAAGAGCTAGAGAACAACGCCTACCCTGAGGAGATAGGCAGAAACTAAAATGTATTATCTGGGCACAGGAAGCGAGGTTTCCGCCACCGGCTGGCCATGTCGTTCGTCACGCAGGAGAATGCTGTCCGAATGGGCAGTGTCCTGGATCTCTGCCCACTCTCGAGTTCGAACATCCTGCCAGCCGACGACCCCTACCGACGATCTGTTGCTACTTAGGCACTTCTAGATGCACAATGTGCGTGTGCGTCTGTACTTATACATGTATGCATGCCTGTACTTGTGTACCTCTGTGTGTACGTGTCACTCGAAATTGGGTGATGGGTAATCTCACCGACCTTAGAACGTTCGCAGGGACCGCCGCACATCAGTATAGAAATAGTTCTCTGGCAGCGAAAAAGAGTACAAAGTCTTCGAAGGGCTGCCGCTGCTTCTGCCGCCGCCGTGAGGCAAGATAAAGCCTCCACTCGCGCCTTCACGCCTCATGCGGTGTGCTGGGCCTTTATCAACGGGTCAAATGCCTTTTCCCCTTCCTTCTCTGTTGTCGTCATTGTCGTTACCATTTTTGTTTTCGTCGTTGTTGTTGTTGTCGTCGTCGTCGTTGTTGCTGCTGCTGCTGTTGTTGTTGTTGTCCTCGTCGTTGTTGTTGTTGTTGTTGTTGTTGTCGTCGTCGTCGTATTGTCGCCGTTGCCGAAGGAGATTATCAGGTATCGTCGTCAACCTACCTGGAGGGAGAAGGACAGAATGAATGGTGGGCCTGATGAATGAGACGTTTGTATTTCGCTACATCTTCTGGCTCGTGCGGAATCTGAATCTTCGTCTATTGGCGGAACGGGTTGATCTGTCGAAGTGCAGCAGAAGCACCACCAGCACCGGGTGTGTGGAAACACATGCATATGCGAGCACAGCAGATACAGTAAGATCCACACATACAGACTGACAAACACTCCTCTGTATCTATTTAACTACCTATCCAGCCAAAGGCCGCGTCAATGGTAGCACCGGCTCCAGCAGAATCAGTAGCAGCAGCAGCAGCAACTAGCAACAGCAGACGTAGCGAGGTCAGTCGCAAAAGGTGACGAAAGAGTGAAATAGAATGGAAAAAGCGTGCCAGAGCAGAATGTTTTAAGCGCCGAAGAAGTGCTCTCGTGTGCTGTGTGTGAGTTCGCGAGTTCACGTTCGTCGAGTTCGTCGTTCACGTTTCTCACAGTTCGTCCCCGCCGTCATCGCTTTCCTTCGCCAGGTGTTTCCTTCTCGCTAGCTGACTCGGTCGTCGAGAGAAAGGCAGGAGAAAAATAGCAGATGGTTTGGTATCAACGTAGTCCAGACGAGTGACAAAGCAGCAGCGGCAGCAGTAACAACAGGAGCAGCGGCATCGACAACAACAGGAACAGAAGCAGCAACAACAGTGGCAGGATCAAAAGCAACAACAAAACAACAACAACAACAACGACAAGATCAGAAGCAGCAACAACAACGACAGGATCAGAAGCAGCAACAACAACGACAGGATCGGAAGCAACAACAACAGAAGCAGAAGCAACAGCAACAGCAACAACAACAACAACAACAACAACAACAGGAGCAGAAGCAAGAACAACAGGAGCAGAAGCAACGACAACAGCAGGAGCAGAAGCAACGACAACAACAGGAGCAGAAGCAACAACAACAACAGGAGCAGAAGCAACAACAACAACAACAACAACAACAACAAGGCAGCAGCAAAAGCATTCGTGTTCGCACGATCGAATTGCAATCCGTTGCAGTTGATAGCATCTGAAAGGAAGAAAGAAAAAAATAGGAAGAATTTCAATATCGATAGTAGGTTGCTAGCTCAGTAGTTGAGATACGTAGCAGTTGTAATAGTAGTAGCAGTAGTAATAGTAGTAGTAGTAGTAGTAGTAGGAGGAGGAACGCACGTAGACCGATGAGACTGGCGGTTGTAGCGAAATAGCTAGCGACGTCCGATCCGCCCCTTTCTCTTATGTCTTCTCCATTTTAGCTGCAGCTGCTGCTGTGCGCGATTCTTCTGCGTCATGCCTTCCTCGATCGGCTATCTCCCACAATGTCTCTATCTCTTCCTCTCTCTCTCTCTCTCTTGCTCTCTCTCTCTATATATATCCCTCTCTCTCTATATATATATATTATATACATATATCTGTTTCATTCGCTAGGTATCCCTTTCACTTCCTGTCCTGCTCTTCCGTACGCTGGTGCTGTGTTGTTGCTAACGCTGCTTCTATGTGGAGTTCTATAGACGGTACACGTCGTATCTTCAAACACCGTGGATTCTAAACACACAAACACCAACACACACATCCACACAAGGCAGCCCCACAGACTCCCCCCCCCCCCCCCCCGCCCTCACACACACACACACAGAGCAACAGCAAAGGAATGGAAGAAGAACTAGCAGAAAAAAGAGAAAAGTAAGACGCACAAATACCTGTAAGAAATAGAGCGACTGGTGAAGCGCAAAAAATTGACCCCATTCTCCCCGCGCCATGCGCAGCAAGGCCAGCAGAAGTAGACTCGACATGTGAACGACGACTGGAAGAAGAGAATCCATCATAAGCGCGCTGTAATCAGGTGTTTTCCAGGCGTGCGTTCAAAGCGCGTCAGAATAATGGCAATGCATACCAAGCAAATCGAAGTAGAACTGCCGGCTTTGCTACACGCACGTGCGTGCGTGATCTCTGTAGCTATGTACGCGTTCAAAAGCTTATATATATATATATATATATATATATATATATATATATATATATATATATATAGGTTGGGTTCAAATAAAAAAGTACGAAACGTCGTAACAACCAAACCGGGGGAATTTGAATATGCTGCAGGGGATAATGTAGTGAGAAATCTAGCGACGCGAATGGAGCGTCCAGCGTGCGCATGACGGAGAACAAAAGCAGGCAGTTTTGTGTCCCGTCTGATTGACGCGGCAGCGCGTCGAGGACGACAACATGACGTTTCCATTGCAAAATGTCTTAGCATTTGTAAACGTTCGCATTGTGACACGCCGATACCGACTTCTCACCAGGTCGTTTACCTTGCCGATGAGTTCGGCCGTGATTACAGGATTTGCCTGGCCTGATGTCAGATTTGCATGAATCTGGGCGATGCATATGGGCCGGTTGAACACCTTTTGCGGTCAGAAATTTTAACCAGTTTGGCTGCTACAACGTTTCGTATCTCTGCATTTGGACCCACCTCATATATATATATATATATATATTCAATTCAATCATGGTTTATTTACGGAACTGCACACACTCACATGCTTAAGTTCTCGTTATGAAAAGTGGTACAAGGGTTTGGGAAGGAAAAAAGAAAAAGAAGACAAAAAAAATAATATATAATGCAGTATTTTTATTAGATAATTGTCATATCTGCGCAAGAAAACGAAAATGGCTGCTTATGATTATACGTCTATGCGCGTAGGCACCGCATTTGCTTCGCTGTATCGAATCTCGATCATTTTGACGTCGCTATACTTATGTCGGTCGGCGACCGGCGCACATTATCCAATGCCAGAGAATATGTTGAGAACGGGTGTTGATAACTGTGACCAGCGCACGCGATGCACGTACAGCCAGCTTCAGACGGCGACTTCACGACGATGAAGCGAGAGACAGACGATTCGTGGCTAGCGGGTCAGTTTTGATACAGTGCTAACTGGTGTGCTGGTGGCTTCGGCAAGGTTGGAAGGCGGAAACATGAGGGCGCGAATGGAGATGCCGAGAGTAAAAGCTAGAAGGTGCCGGAACATCCGCGAGCCTAGCCCAGGGGAGCCCAGGTTTAGCGGGCAGCGTCTTTTGGCATTTCGACTGCATCGAGATTGGTTGTTCGTGCCCCTGCGGGGCGGTGTTAGAGCCGCGGTTCTACCATTGAGAAGTTATGCCAGGAATTTCGTTTGTAATATTGCTTCTGTCGCACCCTCAGCTGGCCAAAACAATGATCTTCCTAGCTACTCTCCAGCCGCTGACGCAGCGACCCAGACGCAGCGGCTCTGGGGTCGGATCCATAGATCTGCTGATTTGTCAACGCGACGCAGCATTGAACTTCAATTGAGCTTTGCTTGACTACCCCTTCCGATCGTCGTTAACGAGCGTTGCCTACTAAGCTAGGCAACCGCGAACAGATCTGGCAGGTCAAGAAGGTGTACAAGCATAGCGTGCGAGAGACACGGAAATGTGAGATATGGTGAAATACTAGTCGCTTTGTATATGGAATCGTTCATAGGTAAATTGTTCATAGTATGTACGAGCGGTTTAGGGGGAGTCTTTGCCTATATGATCCGAAGCCCGCATGAACCTGGGTCATAATCGCAGATCAGCATGCGTTTGCGCCTCGCGACCGGAGGAGACACATGGGTGCGCGGGTTCGAGACCCACCGTTGCACATTTGTATTTTTGGGGATCCGTCTATGAAGCAATTCAAAAAGCAGTCCCATGGACGTTAAATCTTGGCAGAGAGTCAGCCCCGAAAACATTTTTTTTTGTACAACATCCGACGTCCACATGAATTCGAAATCAAATTTTTACAACGTATTTCCAGGACATTTTCTAAGTAAATGAACCAATAAAATGTTGCCATAACGTTCACAGAGACACACTCACACACACTCAGAGCAAGTCTTATTTTTGGAGATATTTGTTCTCGAATAGTATCAAATAGATGGTGGTGCGATTCGCGGCTGCAACGTAATTAAATATTTTTCGTTGGACATGTTGGAAGAGAACGCATACATACAGCTAACATTTTGAATCGTTTTTATCAAGCAAATCACTCGTGCTACTATTAGAATCACTTGCAACTGTTTACCGATAGCTAAACTGCTCCGCCGAATAAGTGTTCGCCTACCACTATACATACTCTGTAACGGCTGCAAAGTTTTGAAAATTTGCGCTATTCCGAATCGGCGCCAAATGATCTGCTAAGAAATCGAACCTGCGTGTACCTTCGCTGAGCGTTCTATTCAAAGCTGCAGGCTCTTCTACTGTGTGCATCGTGATAGACCGTTCACAAATGCGGAGAAAAATGGCATGCCTTGCATCTTTGATGAAACGCGGAGTTACGCAGATTGTTTCCGAGATAGACGCATGTTTGATGGTCGCATGTTCGAGAGTATTTGTCACCAGTAAGGCGAAACGGGATACGACGTTCCATCGATATGACGCCGATCGAAAACGAGCACGCCAAATATGAAGGAGCTCAGCAATCTGGAAGTATCCGAGCACGTTTTTGCAAGCACTAGACAAGTAGGCGCCAGTGTTGGCGCGAGTCGTGATACCACGCATAGGATAAGAATTGACGAGAACTTCATTCGTATCGGTTTAAGCGAGTTCAGCCCTCCCGGCCTACTGATTACTAAGCACGTGTTGAATAAGAAAAAATAAAAAATATGAAAAAAGACACCATACTGTTAATGGTTATTGCAGAAGAACGACACCCAAGTTGAGTTCCGGCACATACGCTCTTTACGGGTGAACGTGTTATCATTTAAGAGGGCATATTTAGTGTACAGAATTATCATTGGTGGGCACACGGGAGCCCACATATGACTAGCTCGCATGCACGCCAAGACCGCTTCTCTGTAATAGTTTGGGCTGGTGTTGTGACTACCTACCTTAGAGGCCTTTATCTACTTCCTAAACGGTTGAATAGAGATAGGTATAGCACTAGTTTCTCAACATGACCTTGCCAGAACTGTTCGTAGACGCTCTACAAAGTATCCGCTCGAATATATGGTGTCAACATAATGAAGCGCTAGCTCACAACGCCGCTGCAATACGGGCTCACCTAGACATTACCTTCGGGGACCGACGAGTGGACCGGGGCGGACCTATTGGTGGCCGCGATTGCCCGATCTATCAAGTTATTTGATTGATGTATATTGACAACTGATACTAACACGGATACAGAACCGCCCTCAAATTTCGATACAACTGATTAGTGCTCATTTTACCGTACCAATCAGATCCCTGTCGCACGGGCTTAATAGCCACACTAAGCGAGTAACCACTACGTAAAGCAGACCTGCCTACGCGTCGATTGTCTGAGGTCAGCTGCTGCCTCTCGCAGCGGTGGATCGATTTTGCCCCGTGGGCGCCGGGCTGGGTTCAGCCTTCTGAAAAGAAGTGTACATGCTGGAAGGTAATGCCGAATCGCGAGGTGACTAATTTCTACTATAGGGTTGAAGTAGTATGCTGGCCCATTTTTGGTTCGCGGGTCGGACTGGAGCACCTACCGGACGGTCGATTCGGACAGGTAGGGAATGCTCGCCGTGGCCAATGCGATAAAACTGCTACAGCGAGAATATAATTATATCTCTCTTTTGAGTCCTTAAATGGACCAACGATATATAAATAAACTATTAAGTTCTTTCAGCGTCCGGATTTGGTCGTTAGATATCCGCGTTTGTTGGTACGGGACGAGTTGTTTGGGAGATGCCTGACGTATTTGAGCCCGTGCAACAAAATCGTTGCAACCGTTACAGAATCCGTGCAATGGCTGGCGAACGCCGCTTCGAGGAGTTGTTGTAATACCAAACAGCTTTAGAGTGATTCAAAAAGTTACACAAACGATTTGTTTTAGAGAGCAAATGAAAATGCCAGCTGTATGAAGGCGCTTTCTTCCAACACGTTCCCCGAATAACCTTAGTTTCTTCTACGAATCGTGCCACCATCTATTCGGTACCTAATACATTTGTATTCCTTTTTTTTATTTATTTAAGTATGTGTGTCTATGTTATGATCATAATGTCAAAACGTAAAAGCTCAAAAAACATCCAGGATTTCGATTTACTAACTTATTTGCTGACTTCTCTCGATTCAACAACTTCACACCCCTAGTTCATTTGTGTAAAACAATGTCCGACTAGTCACATCGGTATAACAGAAATTAGTAATTTATATCTCACTTCTAAACATGAAATCCTCCCCATTCATTTGGAAAAAAGATTTTAACAAGTTTGGCAATCATGCGCGTTGAGTGCAGGCCGACGAGCAGGTCACTCCGCTTTTAATGACACTTTAGTCGCGCACTTTGATCTGCGGGCTTCTCGTGTGTTCTAGAGCCCCCGGGTTTATCGAAGAATGAAGGAAAAAGACCTGACAGCCGGACTTTGACGCTTTTTGAGCGTGGCCGCATGCTCGTTTGGGACGCAATTGTAACCGACTTATTAGACCCTTCGATGGTCGGTGCAGATGCGGACCGAACAGGTCATGCTTCCAGGTTAGCTGAGGCTAACGAATGCAGAAAATACTTCTGCGTTGATTATCCGAAAGAATTTTGTTCGATGGCGTTTACGACTATGGCAGATGCCGGCCCCCTTACGCTCAAGCTGATTCAGCGCGTAGGTAGAAGCCTTAATCTTTGGACGGGAGACTCGAGAGCATCCGAATTCGTGCATCAGAGGCTGTCGCTCGACATTCAACAAGGAAATGCAGCGTCTGTTCGGGGCACATGGTTGAACTGGGCTAACCTTGAGCTAGAGAATTCGCGATCATACGTTCGCGCGGAGACAATTGTCCACTCCAAAGTGCTAACATAGCGAAGTTATACAGATAAATGCCAGGTCTGAACCTTACCACGACAAGAGACCAAATGGCGTGACCATACCTTTATGGTCTTACGGCAAGTGCTTAGCTTGGGTGCTATAGTGACCTGCATCTCAGTCATAGCTTTGTCAGCACTAGATGTGCACCGGGGCACGCCGAGCAGGAAAAGAGACGCAGTTACGCATAGTCCGAGAATAGGCTTCATTTCGTACAGGTAGCTAAGGATACACTAGGATCCATCAGCAATTGGGGCAGCAATATTCACTTGGAATCTGGCTATAAGAATGGATGTAGAGGCGGAGGATCAGTGCGAGAGGAATATCTGAGACAGCTTTTGTCTCTCGCGGTGTGCAGAGGCAGTGCCGCTGATCATATATATAATTATACATACATATATTTATTTATAGATTTATGTATGCATACGTCTCTGTATATATATATATATATATATATATATATATATATATATATATATATACATATAGCCCGTGGTTGTTAGTGTTTTTGTTTATGAGCTGTGACAGGCTGGAGTAGTCGTCGTTGTCCTAATGCGACCTGCGTATGTCCTTGTGCGATGGCTTCTAGCCATCGCAGTAAGATGAAAATGGCGGAGTTGGCGAAGTTGAGGTTCGTCTCGCAACGGATTTCTTTATGGCGCACAAGGCTGAAGCAGAACGGACGAACGAACGCGTAGGCGATTGGATAGCGTACCTAGTCAATTATTCAGCACTGCACCTTTCAAGGTCGTCAACCGGAACAGCTACGTTGCAGACAAACATTAGGACTTACAGTCAGGCGGTATAATCTATTCGAGCATTCAGGCTCATTCCCGAAGGACTGCTCCGGAGAAACGTTTGTGTCGTTTTAGTGATATTCTGACGGCACACTAGCTAACATGAATGATCTAGTAAACTAAAACATATATGCCAAGCGAAAAGAATTGTTTTTCATGTCGTGAGTAGAGTTTCAGCGAGAACTCAAATGTTTAGTCATTTTACCACATTATTGTGTTTTTCGGTTGCGAATATTTACTAGACTATCATTCGTTGGGCCCGGGTTATGCAAGACCCGCTCTATGACAACGCTGTATAGATCTAGCCCGGCTCCTGTTCGCCTACAAGTTGCGTATGATGAGAAAGCACCTATTCTACCTGGCTTGGGTATGTTCCTCTATACCTTGTCACTTAGCTAGTCTCCTCGAGTACGTCTCGAGTATCATCGATTATCTGCACAAAAAAGGCTAACGTAAAATGCCGGACTATGAAAACATGCAATGTTTGCAATGTACAATTATTCGCGTACAACATTGCAAGTGTATTGTAAAACGCGTACATTCACCAGAAGCGTTCCTATATGATGTCAACTGTTCCTTTACGTACGGCGCTGCGACGCACAATCCGCCGAACGCGTCAAGATCATCAAAAATAAAACGCTCGCCGTGCAGCGCTACAACTGGCAGCGCCACGCCTCAAGTCAGGATGCAGCGACAGGAGAAAAGTTGCATTCAAATCTGCCTTTTCTACCCTCACGGCGGGCGGGCGGTCGGTCGGTCGGGCGGTTCGCAAGGCAGGCAGGGCTATGGCAGAAAAGAAGTGTTGGAACTTCGTCTTCTCAGAGAGCTTTTATGTACCCCCCCCCCCCCCCCCACTCTAGGTTACGCATCGTCCAGCATCCAGCCGTATAACGGGATAGCCCGTCCGACAGAGTGACGCTGTGGATCGCGTAAGCCACGGGGCCGTAGCAATGCGTGTAGTAGCAATGCGTGTAGTAGCCCTAGTAAGTAGGCAGACAGCCGTCGAGCCTTCGACGAGGGTTTGAACGAAGCCGGGGGCTTGGGGGGCTTGACACAGGCTCGCCTACAAGGCGGCACCGGTCTCAGACGACCTCAGCACAGAGCGAACGAAGATAGCACACGCAAAAGGTGAACGGTCGCGCAGTAAACGCGCTATCTATCTGCTCTGCTTCTCTCGGCGTTCGTCTCGTCCAGCCAGCCTGCCTGACTACCGTTACCTTTCTCCCTTTTCCTTTGGCTCTTAATCCTTGTCTTTCGCGCGCGCTCTCTCTCTCTCTCTCTCTCTCTATCTCTCTGACTTTGTCTGCTTGTTCCTATGGCCGTTCTGTAAGCACGGATCATTGCGTTTTACAGCACCGCGTTCACCTGTCTCTGAACGGCGCGAGGGGACGATCGAAAGCTGCTGCTGCTGCCGCCGCCTATTTACCCGAGGTCACATCCGCCACGCTGAGCGCTTGCTCAAGACAGAGAGCGAGAGAGAGAGAGAGAGAGAAGAACCGAGTGGGCCAAACGACAGCCAGGAGCAGAAGTAGCAGCCGAGGAGAAGGAGGAGAAGGTTGTGCAAAGCAGGTCGAATTTTTCGCGACGACCCTTTTGCGATAGGTGAGCTGGAAAGTTTACAACAAACAGCTGCAAGACAAAATGCCAGCAGCAGCGCGAGTCAGTTAGACAGGTGCCACCAGCAGCAGCAGCAGCAGCAGTAGTAAGAGCCACAATAGCAATAACAGCAACAATAAAAACAACAACAACAACGATAACTATGACCCTTTAAAATATCGTTCACTTGTACAGCAACGAATGCACCCTTCTAATCGATTGCAGATACTTACAGTATAACGTTACTGACGCATACCAGGAAAAGTAAAAAAATATATATATGTGTATATATATACATTTTGTTAAAATCATTATTTGGCTTCTATGATTGTTCACGGTCACATGGAATATGTGGTTAATAAAATCAGCACTCTAATACTATTGTGATAGTGCTTGCGCGTTGTTGTCTTTAAATGAAGTTGACAGCGATGGAAGGTTTACAGGCTTTGGCTCAAAATCACATATTCTACAGAGTCTTTTTAGGAATCTTCTCTGGACGCCTTTAATCGCCTTTAACCCTTGTGTTTGTATAACTATTGCGTTGTATCATAGATGACGAAACAACGGCATAGCATGTTATATTTCAAATCGAACCATTTTACCGCAATCTGACGTACATAAGAAAGCCTCGTCGAGTGTGCAAAATAGTACAGATGATTTTAGCCAGACTAAAACAAAATAAGTTTTAGCATACTGAAGGTACCGCTAAGGTGTTACTGCCAATTGATTTGTTTAGTACGGGAACAAATCCCAATGCAGTTATTCAAAATAAGCATCCCTTGGTGCGAGAGGGTTTAACAGGGCTCTAATTCTTCAAACCGGAACTTATGGCCAGCAATACTGCGATATTTACGGTCCTTGCCCTCTCCGATATATGATATTTTATCATATATCGCAGACTTATCGTCTGCTCCTCTACGTTGACGAGTACAATCACTAAAATAACCTGTCAAAATAACGCAGCCATGTTCATTGCAGCATCGCCGGCCTCCACAATTTGGGGTTTTTGGCAAGCCAGCAGATGTAGAAGCTGAAATACATACATGTGAGCCACACCGTCGTTCAGTAACGCGCCGCACGGTACCGGCATGTGTGATCCCGGGCGACGCTCACGGCAAAAATGACCAGATATCCAAGAAGCCGTTTGCAAGCCAGTGCAAGCCTGCCAACCTACTTTCTTTGGCAGAGCTGGCTAACCTTTTCTAACCGACGGTCGATTTTACTTTTGACTGATCATTGCTCTATCATTTATTGGCGCCCGAGCCCTTCACAGTCGTTGCAAAGTCTCGAATCTTGAAGTAATTCGGTTACCAGCCCGGTTATTGGTCACCGACTATTGACAAATTAGCATAATCGCAATGATTTAAAAATCATACAATTGCCACCTCACATTTTCTCTTGAGTATGGTAAAAAGGCACTATACAGCCGACCATGTGTAACTTTTAGTCAGGTACAATTCGGTTAACGAACTCTTACTATCCTTTCTAACGAAGCTTACGATCACTTCTGTGCGCAATGCTGTGTGCAATAACGTAAACGTGAACCTCGTTGAAACTGCTGTTTTTCCAGAAGCAGACTTTGGATAACCAGTCACTTCATAGACAACAGTTTACTAAAATATGCATAGAATGCGGCATTTTGGTATTTACAATCAAACGCATCTTAGTAAGGGCCATCCTTCAGATATTAACGGTACTGTTTTTTAATAAATGACTGTCTAACGCACGACATAGTTCGTTGAGTATTTGCAGATACACTCGAATACATACACCATCTGTACATATTTAATAAAATACCATACAAAAAAAAGCGTGTAAAATGCGCCTGATACCAGATGCACTATTCCTAATCAACGGCCTAAAATACGTACTTAGCATACCGCCAAAAGGGTAAACCTTGAGGAGCAAATATACGCACTAATCTACAGAGAGAATACATGTCGCATTAGGCTGCACATGCTTTCACTAATGACTTCTTTGAAGGGCTTGACACAATTATTTGGCACCTCAAACACAGTAGGACACAACCTGCCAAAGGGGCAAGTTCGCGAGATTAATGCTAAGGGTGTCAGTTATGCGACTGTGAGATATATAATCGCATTAAGTTTGGTAACGTTGCACAGCATAAGCTTATTAACTATTATGCTATTATACTAAATCGCTTTTGGTTCAAAAACGCAAGAGTTCCTTTATTCAGACGAAACCTAGTAGCTAACCTCAGACGACAAGCGTTTGCGCCTTCATAACGCGACTACTTTTAGAGCACCAACAAATGATAACGCACTGATGTTCACAAATGTGCATACATAGATAGTGCTTTTAAAGGCATTCTTGAACAGACTTCTTGTTCCGGCCTGTTAACGTCAGTAGCTTCAGTAATAGGATGCGCTGTAATATGACATAGAAAAGATACAAAAGAAAAAAGCCAGGTCAGAGATCGTGTCCATGTCCGACATATATATATATATATATATATATATATATAATAAGCGTGCATGAAGTATTCTGTTTAGAGTAAACATTACGCCACTCCCGTAGAACACACGTGTAGATTATTTATGACGTCGGCTGTCGCGTTCGTAGAACTCTGTTGGGTAGAGATTGACATCCAGGACGCCGTTGTAACAGCAGGTGGTGAATATGGCAGCCTCCTAGAGTTGGGCGCCAGTACCTGAACTGTTTAGATGAACTAACAGAAAGTTTGCCACTTTCACCGAGCAAAATGCAGCACAGGTCGTACAGTATGTTTGTGTCGACAGCGCAAAGTGGCTCACCAGCCCGCCAACAGTTCGCATTTCTCTGCCACGATTTTTCAACACCACGGTAATCACGGACGAAAAGTTTCATCGTAATACTACTTCGTTCGTGCAGCGAAAGGTCATGTGGGGCTATTGGCGGCCGTTACTGTAAGCGCTAGACTGATTGAATCTCTCTGCAGTCTTAATGACTTTCAGTTAGTCTCAAACCGCTCAAATCTAACTTAATGCTCTCGAAACGTAACCACCTTTATGGGGAAGTGGCTCGAGGCGTCAAATGCCTACTCCTATGTTACGCGTAAACACTTTCATTGAGCAGGTGGGCTAGCGGTGGGGCCTTTTTAAAAAGAGCTGGAACTAGAATTGTTGTTACCTTAGGTTTTAGGATTTTTTGTGGGCATTTCGGGGCTGCTAGTACGTAATCAACCCACCACCCTAACTCAATAAACATTTATGTGCAGATGAATAGCGTTTTTTAACGTGAGAAAGTGATACATTTGCGTGATTTTGATTTGTAAATAAACAAATGTAAACAAAAAACTCGAGAACCTGTGAAAGCTATAAAAATAATCATTAAAGATCGTGAATTAAGCGCAGTAAGCGCCAATATAAGATCGGCCAAGTCTTCAAGAAGTCGTGAAGGTGCGGATAGTCCCGAAAGGGTGCCCAGATAGCTTAATCTGTCGAGCTCGGCGGCGTGGTGCATTCGTCTGCGCCTTGCGACCAGAGGAGACACAAAGGTGCGCGGATTCCCCACCGTTGCATATTTGTATTTAAAGGGGTCCGTCTGTAAATCAATGTGAAAAGCAGTTCCGTGAACGTTAAACCTTGATTGAGGGTCAGCACGAAAAGTTTAATAGATAGCTTACTCTCGCATCTTGAGGGTGGAGGGGAAAGAGAGCGCAAGAGGCAGCCACAAAAATTACTGCATTTCGCGTCTTAAGTGTTATTATCAGTTCGGCCAAACCGCCAGAAATTCGGAGAAGGTCTAAAATTATGCCTAGGAAGCTAAATATCGGATTCTGAAGGCGGAAGGGGAAAGAGACAAAGAAGGAGAGTGAAATTGTGACAGCGCGGGTTGGGGCTCATCAGAGATGTCTATTCAGGTAAAAAAATGCATTTGAAGACCTACCACCGACTGAAAGAGAGACGGCACAAATGCGCGATTCTGCCGTAAAAACATAATAGTCGAATAGCCCGTGTGGTTATTGAAGACACAACCATAATTTAGCAAAGAAAAAGAAAGTAAAATTAAAGAAACGGGGAAAAAACGAAGTAAAGTGCGAAACATTTTCGTTGGTTTTCAAATAAACTTGTCATATCACGACTGCTATCATTCTAATGTGCACTCTCGATTTCAAACGCGTCGTGTGCCGCCACGTTTGAGACATACAATTAAGACCAAACTACAAATAGGTCGGCGACATGGGACATTTGTAAAAGTGAACGCTAGCCATATTGCATAAACACATTGCAAACAGAACGTCGCTTATTAGAAAAACGGTAATCGCTTTTTTTGCGCGCGACATAGCTTTCAAACTAGCTCAAGCTGCCACCCTCCAGTGTTTGATGCGTTAGATTAAGCTATCTACATTTTGGATGCGAGTGCTTTTGACGGTCGGGTTGCTGCTTCCAATAAGCAGCATCAAAAATTTAACTGCTTAAATAGTAGAGCTGTTCTACTGCTTATATATAAGCATACCACAAACCACTCAATTATGCGCGGCACGCATATCTATCCGCCTTGTCATCGCACTATAACGAGCATAGGCATTGGACAGATCTAGTGATTACTAGACGGAGATGGTCGGTTACAGCGCCGACGGATACCCGAGCCTCGTGACGACCACTACGTCAAACATGACCTCATTTCGAACACACCTAAGTATATCTACACACATATCTAAATACACAACGTGGAAACGCTGCCTCTGTTCGGGGCACACTTCTGAAGTGGTCTCGCCCTGGCCTCATCGAAACGGACACGTGACAGTCACAATGCGCGCCTACTAGGCGCATTGGCTTGTTGGCAAAATGTGCAGCAACACTCATCGGAAAGGTTATGGAACCCAGTGCGATGGCACAGTTTGTGGTGGAACCCATGGACGGAGTAGCGGGTGAGAACGTGTCGTTGCTCGAAGAGCGGTTCCATCCATGTATTATCCAATACTGCCGGTGTTTTGTAGAACGCTTCTGGCACTTCTCTCATTTTCTTCTCGAAGTGCCTACGGAATTCTGGCAGTGACGCGGTGGTCGGAGGTTGAAAGCGGTTTACCAGATCCTCGATGAACGGCGTGCTCCTCGACAGACTATAAGTTAGCCTGTTTTGTGCGTTTTTAGGGAGGCCCAAAACTCTCTTAAGAAACATTGCCTTCACCGTGTCGAGAGCGCTAAGCGGCTGAGCGGATAGGTGTTCCCAAATTAATGTAATGCCACCGAGGCCATCTTTAGGTTAAACAGTATTAGAGCTGTTTTTATTGAGAGCTTCTGTGGAGCCGAGATTGAGGTCATGGCGACGATGCTGCTATTAGTTCGCTGAGATATGTGGGTCGCAAAAGATGTGCCGCTTGGCGTTAGTTTGACACCCAGGTAAGTAAACTCCGAGACAAATTCTACAGATGCACCGCCCTATCACATCTCTTCAGGGGTCTCCGGATCTGAATTTCATAGCCTTTGTCTTCGATAAGTTAATTGTTAAATCATTTTGCTTGCTGTATGTTTCCAGCATCCTCAGAGACTCTTTAGATCTATGAACATTCTACCATATATACCACAAGGTCATCGGCATAGAGAGATGTGCGGACACAGGGGTAGTGGTCATTGATAAGGCCCGGAAGATGACTAAGTAAGACTGAGAATAAGAGCCAGCTGAGATTATCGCCTTGGGGATTGTCGGTTGTTTGTAGGAACGGCTGGTATTCCTGAATGCCGTCATCGAGAATGATCGGGTTTGCTTTCAGGATAGCTGACAGTATTCTCAAACTCAACAGTTTACAGTGATGAATTTGCTTCACAACACAGGGCTAGAAATGATACATGAGGCCAAGAAAAAGAGTGAAGAAGCTATTGATACTAAATGTGGGGTTTTCTTTCATCCAGGACCGGATGACTGCTTGGACCTCAAAAGGACGAACTCCTTCCTGGGATAGCGGATTTTACCTCGAGGCTGGATTAATATGCCGGAGGAGCCAAGTTGACGGTTTATTCAATCCTGGTGCTGCATAAAGGGTGCGAGGTAGCCAACGATGCTCCTAAAGTGCTCTGCGATAGAGGTTCGATCTTATATCAGCCTCTTACTAAGGCTGAGAAACCAATGCCTATTAAGGCTACCACGACATACGATGACAAAGCGGCAGGTACTGTTGCCCGTATTGAAGCTCGCAACGTGACCGCTTTTTTAGGACTACCGTCACCGAAAAAGGCATGGAATGAGCCAGAGGCTATCCCGGTCTGGAGGAAGGGCAGCATCAAAGTGGAGGAGAAAATCGCCTCAACAGTTAGGCCGGCCCCGTTTCCACCCGACTTAATCCGCCTATGCAAGTCGTTCGAGGAAGCGATAAAGGGGAGATATGACTTTTGAATAGAAGTGTATTTGACTTGACTTGATATTATCCACGACGTGCAGGTTTTTTTAAAATTATTTCACGTAGTTACAGTACACCAGCGGTCGTCAGTAGATGTTGCTTGCTATATTCATGAATTAAGGCACTTTGTAACGCTTTTTGTTACATATATTGCAGCTTTGGATATAAGTTCTTACATCCAGCCAATACAAACTGGGATAGAGACGACACGTCAGAAAAGGTCGCAAGGTGCCGCATCTTTAAGGAACGCTTGATCTAACAAATGTCTACTGCGATTTTGGTCCGATTAGGAACAGGAGTTGTATAGACGGAGTCAGCGAAACTCACATTGTCTGGCTGGCAATTGCTAGGTGGGTTGATGAACCAGAATAGAACAAAATAAGCTGTTGTATCAACAGCTCCATGAGAAATGCGTAGTAAAAACTGATTATTTTTTGTATTATACTCTTTATAACACACTTGAGTCTAATCGAATAAAGTGCAGGTACTTACAGCGCAAGCAAGCAAGCAAAGCCATTTTTGGCACACGGGAATAATGTGAAACTTTAGAATTACCTGAGTAGGTTGCGCTAAAAAACATCGTCTTTTCTCTCGTCGTCGTCAGCGAGGACCCCGTCCATGGTCTGCCGTGAAGGTTCCCCTGATTACTGGTCATTAGGTGATGGCATGGCAGCTTCTAAGTGGTAGTCTCTCTGAGCCTAAGAACGTTTTTGTCTATTCTAGGAGACTTGAGTAAACACGGCAGTGCAAGAAAAGGCGACGTGAAAGACTGCCTACTGTCTGGTGTGGCTGCAGACTGACCGTGATGTCTACCTCACCGATTCTGCCACGAAAAACAGGGTAACTGTGGCTGTTGCTTTGGGGGCTACGCTTTATGTGCGCGCTCAAAAGGTCATCAGGAAAGCAGAAGCGGAGACGTTAGAGGACGCTGGCGTCTGCTTTCTGGCTACTGATGACCATTGCGAAGTTTCAAGGAGGTAGGTCCACCGGTCATGTAGTGGACAGAGATGATTACACTTGCGCAGAATGCTTGACAAAACGGAGAGAAAAAAACACCGGCAGACTACTGTTATAATCAAGCTGGTTCAACATAAGAATATTATACACACACTGCGGTAGCGATGTAAAGTACGACCTGGTGAGCAGGTTACGGACACAAGGGGGTCGACATGTAACAAAGACGTTTGCAGCCCACGGGTTTTCTCGTGTGTTGCGCAGCATGGACCAATTCTTCTCTCTTGCGCACCATAGACCAATTCTCGAAAGTGTGTCTAGGTGCGCGAGGTGTTTACGCAAGTGTGACAGCGGCAGCAACCAGGCTACAGCATGTCAAGCAGTTCAGTCCGTAGACGAACTAGCGACGAAAGACAACAGAAGTCCAGTGATGCGAAAAAACACTAGTTGTGTCTATTGTATATATATATATATATATATATATATATATATATATATATATATATATATATATATATATACAGTTTACCTAACCGGGTAAATTAATAAATTATAATCATCATTGTGGCGTTATGGCGTAAAACTCGCCGCAAACATGGCATGTGTAAGAATGCATACGGACAGAACCAATGATTAGAGTCAGCTCTCAGGTCGCCAAACAATCAGCAGAATAGAGCAGATTTTGCTTAAAGCCAGTAGATTGAGCAAAACACAGAGCAGACTTTTCAAATTCGTTTGTCAACCGAGGCGGTCCAGAACTGACATTGTATTGAGCACAGCTTTGTAATAGTGAAAGCGTAATAGAGCACAGCTTTGTAATAGTGAACGCGTAATAGAGCACAGCTTTGTAATAGTGAAAGCGTAATAGAGCACAGCTTTGTAATAGTAAAAGCGTAATAGAGCACAGCTTTGTAGACCTCTACTGCTTGTTAGGCTACACGTGCCACTAATTAGATTGATTAAGTAGGTACGCGAAAAAAAACACTTCGAAACAAATTGCATTCACTCACACACACACTAGAATACAAACGAATAACATCGCAAAGACTTTTAACCCCGATGTTATATCTGAATTCGGATTATCTACACCCTTTAAGAATGTCAGTTAGTCGTTGTAGGTGTACTTTACGAATCTAAAGGTTTATCACGTGATAAAATTGCACAACCAAAATAATGTAGCTACGAAAAATAAACAACTTAGAGCTAAATCTCGCTTGTACAGATACAACTGCTAGCATACTCGTATATTTCACCCACCATAGACAGGTACTATACATTTAATAAAAAGGTACTATACTGTACTATCTTGTTTCCGAATGGGGGTACTGTGCGGTGCGGCGGCACGAAAAACATTGCGTTAGGAAAAAGGCAACGAAATTGCAAGCACTTTCAATCGTCGCTCGCTCGTCGTTTCGCCGAGTTCGTCGGTCGATTACCGATAGACCAGATAGCGGAAAACCGCGAGCGTATAACAGCAACTGCCACATGCAGACCACATACACTCGACTCGGTCCTGTGCACGGCAGGACTGCACAAGGGCCACTGACCTACGAACGAATGTTTCATTAGGATCACCACTCCAACGCCCCCCTAATTCCCATTAGTCTTCTCTTTAGCGCTCCGTTGCTCACTGTCGATTTCTCTAGCCCCTTTATATATATCCCCCCCCCCCCGCCCCCGCCGCCCGCCGGCCAAGCATCTGCGTATTTCTTGGCTTTTCCTTTGCGACGATCAACCTCCACGGCCCAACTCGCAAGCGAGTCCCGAGCCCGACGTACCCCCCAAGGCAAGGAGGGCTAGAGGAAGGGAGTATAAGAGAGAGCAAAGATATCTGATGGATCTGAGCTGTGGTTGTGACCGACCCACTCCGGCATCACCCGGTGAGCAAAGCCGGCTGCGTAATCGCTGCACCGCTTAACGAAGGACTGACCTGGTCAGATGATGAGGATGATGATGATGATGTCTGCGGTCGGCGGATCAATGCTGGCCTCCTGCCGATTTCTTTACCCCCCCCCCCCCCCCGAATTCTAGTCTACACGCTCAAGTATGAAGTCGAAAAGAAAACTTAGAAAATACCATCAAAGCAGAATGACCAGATAGGAAGTAAACCAGGCCTAATAACAACCTGTTGGACGAACGGATTGATTGAGACAATTGCACGGTATCTGGCGTCTCATATATATATATATATATATATATATATATTGTTGTGGGCGTCTATACATACAGTTCGCGAAAACAAGATATAGCCACTTACAAAAAATCCTTTGTTGTACATAACACTCATTTATGCCACATAACACTCATTTATACCAATCGTGTACAGACTACAGTAATACACGCTCATAGAGTAACAGCGGAGGCTTCCATCGACATTTCGGGTCTCGGATTACTTTGAAACACGAGATTCTCACATTTGATACAGCTACACCGCGAAGAAATCATACAACCACTAGCCAGATGCGTGTTTTAACGAGTGAACTGAGCGGAATAACGACGTTGGGACACATTTCACGGCTCGACGGAAACAAAGGCCAACCTCTTACCAGAAGTTTTTCTGTATTGAAACGATGGGCCTGGGGCGCCGCCTCACGAGTGGCGAAAAGGTCGAAATCAAGGACGATATAGGAACGTCGGCCTTGTAATTGATACAATTTAAATTATCATATGAGACATTTCGAAAAGTCCAGAGTAGTTTATAAAGTTCAGCTTATATGATTTCCGGTACCTGGCCTACAGCGCAGCTAAGCTTTGCTAGTAGAGTCATTAGAATTTACTTAAGTGATATTTGAAGGAATCGAAATTCGGCTGCAATGAGCTCAAACCGAGGTCTCCTCCGAGTGGAAAATGAGTGGCCCACTAGTGACGACAAAAGTGTCCCTATTCTAAGGTAGTACCAGCTAGACGAATTGATGAAACCCCAAATAAAAAATCTCCTTAGTTCTATTTCTGTTTCGTATTTGATAGAGCGCTTCCAGCAAGAATCAATTGTGTTAACAGGGCTCACGTGGAACACACCTTGTGCAATTGTTGACTACAATGGTGTTTGAATGAGGGGATGAAAATATTGTGTGGATTTCTCATGGACCCTTAAACAGTTTTTTGCCATACAAAAGCTGAAATCAAAAGATATCATTGATGCACTCTCTTGGTTCCACTTAAAGAGATCATTTGGTCATTCGGATCATTCGGTGTAACAATCTTAGAAGCGGTAACAGCATCTTGTCGAAACAAATTGCCAAGACAGATCGTGTAAATACATGTTTTCGTGGCGGATGGCGAGGGCACTGAGAACTTGAAAACTGTAACAGTAAACTGACTATTGTTTGTAATTAGGTAACGGTTTGTAAAATGTAAATAATGTCCCTCCTTTGACTAAATAAAGGTGCATTTGAATTGAATTCAATTTGAACGCTCAGCGCTATTAAGTCAATTTGGCTCTGGTTTTTACGAACTCTCTTTTTCTATCCCTCTTTCTCTCTCTCTCTCTCTCTCTCTCTCTCTCTATATATATATATATATATATATATATATATATATATATATATACAGGGTGTTGCAGACATGTTTTATAATAGAATATACAAATTGTAGAGCTCGTTAAAGCAAATATTTTTTCCAATGGAACATGGTCTCTGAGAAGTCTTGTTTCGGAGTGAGAGCGAAATTACTACAATTTGTGACATTAGTGTTTTTGCCCGACATAGGAGCATAAAATGTGCTGTTGCGAGACAACCAGTCCCCCTAGACAGAAACTAAACACACTGTCGTGTTCCTGAAAATTCTGCTTCTTCCGAAGGGCATATAAAACCGGCCAGAAGATGCGACACGGTCGTTTAAAAGAGAATTCATCAAAAATTAAGTTCTTTATCAGCTTTTACGCCAAATACTTCAGAATCATAACCCTACGACCACCCACGTGTTCAAAGCTAACATATTCAGCAAATGAAATTTCATGGCGATCATTTTGGTACCAAACTTATGGCAATGCGAGCTGTGGTTGCGGAGTAATTACGATTTTTCGGAGGGCATGTCCAGATTAAGTGCATGAAAAATGACGCGCTGCGGCTGTCGCCCGACACGTCGGCGGTAGTGAACGTCGCCACAGTCATTTTACATGCATTTAATCTGGACATGCCCTTCGAAAAATCGTAATTACTCCGCAAGCACAGCTCGCATTGCCATAAGTTTAGTACCAAAATGATCGCCATGAAATCGCATTTGCTGAGTATGTTAGCTTTGAACACGTGGGTGGTCGTAGGGTTATGATTCTGAAGTATTTGGCGTAAAAGCTAATAAAGAACTTAATTTTTGACGAATTCTCTTTTAAACGACCGTGTCGCATCTTCTGACCGGCCTTATATGCCCTTCGGAAGAAGCAGAATTTTCTCAGGAACACGACAGTGTGTTTAGTTTCTGTCTAGGGGGACTGGTTGTCCAATATTGTTAACAATTGTGCAATAACTTTGCAGCAGCACATTTTATGCTCCTATGTCGGGCAAAAACACTAGTGTCACAAATTGTAGTAATTTCGCTCTCACTCCGAAACAAGACTTCTCAGAGACCATGTTCCATTGAAAAAAATATTTGCGTTAACGAGCTCTACAATTCCCTATTTCTATTATACAAAATGTCTGCAACACCCTGTATATATATATATATATATATTCTTTTTAGTTGAAATTTTTTAAAGGGCTAACAACAACATTAAGTATGTTGACTTGTTATGATATTAGTACTCTAAGAACTAAACGTTTTAAACCGTGACGAGAATAAGATGCCAGTCTTGCTCCATTGCCACATTACTGGACAAACGCACACACATTTTCACACCAAACATACGAAAAAAACTGACTCATGTTCTAAGCGAACTTTACATGAATTATTTTTTAGTAATATAAACGAATTAACGTAATTGTTTCGTTAGCATTAAGGGTAGAACGCTTGCTGATTTCAGTTCACACTAGCCTAAATACGTGCATACCACTTCGGGCGGTAGTGACATGGCTACTGTAGAGAGGTTTTCACATCTGACCTGCGTATGTCAGATCATATCCTGATGGAGTAGCCTATAGCTTGGCTTGGGCACTCTCAAGCGTTCTAGGGAATTGCGCAGATTTCGTCACGTTTAGTCGAGTCCAAAGCTGAGCCGCCCCTGCCAAGACTGACGTCAACGTAATGCGTGACAATCTTCTGCGAGTCTGACGAAAGAGCTGGCTGTTGTTGCTCTACCGAGCGCTGCCTGGTTTGGCGTGCATCGGCAAATTTGACGCGCCGAATTGTCGTCACTGACCTCGACGGGAGACCGGAGGCGAGTGTGACCCACCTCCATGCGGGCGACCACCGCGCTGCCTATAGCCAGCGACCGTTCCCGATCAGACAAGGTCTAAGGCGTACAGATATGCGTTCACCGCGTTCAAGGCGCACGCACGACCGGCGGTAGTTCTAAAATCAATTACACTCATCCGATGACAGCGGAGTGGAGGATGGGCCAACGGGGTGTGATCCGACTAAGTGGCTCAGCGAGCACTTAGTCTGGAGCGTGCGTTGAAGATGTTGTCTTCCGTGTTAAAGAAAGGTCAGAGAGGGTCGGGGAACAGCGAGGTGAAGGTGGGAAAAGGTGGAATAAAGAGAGAACGTCCGAAACAACGGAGGAGACGGCCGCTAAAGCTGCGTCCCCTCCCCCCCCCCCCTCCCCAAGCAAGCCCAGATAATCTTGTTAAGCGACGACACGCTGCGCTGAACCCCGACGTTCTTCATTAGCTCCGACGAGCCTTTGGCAACGGTAGCATAGCGCCTTCGGTTCGCCCATTTTAAAGCGGTGTGCAGCTTGTATATTGCTTGGTAGACAGAATCGTTGTGGTAGTTGTAGTCTGATCCATCCACACGCCTTTCTCGAAGAACGATGGGTTGTTTAAAGCGCCGTATTGACGTAAAAGTAATGTTTACCTCACCATATATGCTCACCAAGCCGTGGATCTAGCTAAATTGGCAATTTTAAAATGAGAATAGTAGTCTGTGAAGAACAGGTGTGTTTGATTACGCCTTGAATGCCGCCCTTGACAAACCATAAGTGGGTAATGTGCATAGCTGCTGTGTCGAGGGGTGTTACGTAAAGCATGGGGCTAAGAGGTTCTGGCTCTAGGTGTAAAAGCCTCATGTTTACTTAGTTTAGTCCTTCTTTTGAGCATTCGTGCACCTATGTCAGAAACACTTGCATTTGAACAAGTATATAAACGAGAGCTCTTGACAAGGGCCGATATCCAGCACCATTGGACGTTAAAAGAGAAGTTATCAATAACGAGAGCTTGCACTACTTGTACTACATGTAAAAACAGGTTTCGCGTCACGTCATTTACTATTTTCTGTGCACCTGAATGAGAATGCGTTCGTTCTTTTAATGAAATATGCTTTCTTGAGCTGGCTCTTTAAGTGATGAAACCTGTGCACGGACGCAATGACTTCTTCCGAATCTGGTTTAACATAGCAGGAATGTTGAATTCCGGTGGTGTCTCGGATATTTTTTGAGTGTATTTCTGGCTGAATTCCAACAAAGTTGTGGTAAGAAATCGAAGGTGCCATACCAGCTCATCGAAATGGAGAATGGACCACGAGCGTGCACAATAATCTGTTTCGGGCCTTTGTTTAACGACCCAGTGCGCGCTTGGGTAAATTGGTTCCATCTCATGGAGCTGCCGTAACTAGCCACTGATCATACTTTTAAATTGAAAAATCACGTGCACGTTTTGAGGGAAAGCTATGCGGCATTTTGTATACTAACCCCAGCGTTTAACGCTACACTTTCCTGCAGCGCTCCGTGGTGTGCTGCCTAAAGGATGTGCTCCAAGAAGAGATGACGATGCCGAGGTGGCAGAGATTCGCGAACCAGCCTGTCTGCGCGTGCAAGTGCGAGTGGAAAAACCGCGTCGGAATCTGACAGCCTTGGTTTTGGCAACGTTCACGTGTTAAGCAAAAAGTACAACTTAAATGCACGTGGTGCTTTCTGTACGAGGAAAGAAACTGAATCTGTTTGGCATCAGTTATAGATAACGAGGCCATCTGCCTATAGCAAAGTTGTTACAGTTGCATACTGCTCTTTTATCAAACTGAGCATAGAAGATAGCTCAGTAGGGCGATAAATCACAGTGGGCTCGCGTTCCTCCGGGAAGTGTCTAACTGTCTGACTGGCGAAATCGTGTGCGCTCATGTCACTATTTGGCTTGTCTTCATAAATAGCGTGAGCAGTTGCAGCATTGCGTTCTATTTTCGGCCTCTGCGAGTTTCTTAAGGATAATGTCTTTAGGGTCTCGACGCGTTGACTTGCATTGACCTTAAGTCGATGTGTCCGACGTCGACACTAGATCTATGCAAGTCGCAAATTGTGTTAGTTTGCTCGAATTTGCAACCCGCTGATCACTGAAACTAACTTTATAGAGCGGGTGCCAATAAAGACATAAGAAGTCGTCATCAATTATCATATGACTACGGGCCTTAACCCAACATCTTGTTCGTCAAAAATCAAGGTTACCTATTGCACACCTAGTTGTGAAAAGCCGTCAAGGCCCCTAAATCGATGAATTAATTTGCTACTACGATTATTAAGAGCTGCTATACGAGATATATGTTAATTTTTAAGTCCGGTCCTGAAAAAGCGATCGTTGCCACCTCGCCACCTAAAAAAGACAACAACGCTAGAACAATAACCAATGGTAACAATGCGACTACCCCTTTCCGTATTTATCAGTATTGAAACAAACATCGTGCTGTTTCGAACAGCAGAGAGACTGTTAAATCTGTCTAACTTATTTCAGCTTAGGGGACATATGCTGGATCACTCTCACGTAGCCAAATATCTAGATATAAGATATTCTGCATGATCGAAGGCTGTTAGATTATACCGGGCCCAAATGTTTAGCGGCATTGAAACGCATGAAACGGTTAGGAGTCTCTATGGAGACATTGCTAATTGCATGCACTTCCTTGGGTCTGCCCATCCTGTGCCACTGTGTCCTCCTATAAGGAAATCAATATTTTTTCTATAAGCCAGAGTTATTTAAAGTGATGTGCTGTGTGCCATTTTTACTAGATGACCTGCATGGTTACTCATGGGCTCTTACCAGTTATCGAAGTAATACTTGATGAGAACAGACACCCTCGATTATAAAACCAGCTGTCGGCTAATTCCAGAGGAAGCTGCCTTTCCTCCAACCCTAAAATATATGGGACCGTTGAGAAGAGCCGCAATATTTGTCATGCCCAGCGCCGGTTAGGAATTCAGACACTTACAGGTCCTGTACTGTTGGCTGCCCGCGATCTGGGGCTCGTTACCTGCGCGTCTTTGATGACATTTAAGCGCGAGTTACTTCTTGTTATGCTTAGAGATGTTGAACTAATGCCATGTAGCTGATACTTCTGTACAATTGAGAGTGTTTATTTTTTTGAATACTATTATACTACCATAGATGTAAATCGAAACGAAAAGTAATCATACGTAGTCTCATTGGAGGTGTCTTATTATGAGATCTTAAGTGCATCGGGTGTATATATATATATCCCGTTATGTACTATACGACAGCATACTTGTATGTGCTTCACGCTATAATTAAATATTTAGTGCATTTTTTAAAAATATCTTACGCATTGTGCGATACAACTCCGTCAAGCCAGGTTCTCAACTGGATAAACACTGGTTGTCTGAAGAAGGAATGTAGCGTACATTGTAGGCGCCGTAAGTTCAATAATAATAATGAATATTATTATTATTATTATTATTATTATTATTACGGGAGGCCGTGGCCATATTTGTTTTGTGAGTATGATTTGTGACAAACTCCCGTCGGTGGTTGTGAATCTTCCTTCCAGGTGTTGCACCACCTAGCCCTGTCTCTTCTGTATCTCTGTAGCGTCGGGCAATATCGTAGACCGTTCTTTTTTTAAATCCAGTGATGTTGGATCCGGTGATGATTTCGGCTGGTCGATGTCCGGCACGAAGCAATTAGATAACGGTTGTTCTTTGATCATATTCTGGACCCAGGTTGCGGCGATCGCCCATGATGGCAATGTGTTTTTGCTATATTGTGAGTGGGCTGTCTGCTCACGTAAATCGAACTGAATTAACGCATTCCGTCTATGCAGGGGATTTATCTGCATGTTATATATATATATACACGGGGCGGGCGGGCTATAATTCCTGTATCGTCGTCGATTGGAGAAAGAGAGTGTCAGACGCTCCGTGCCCATCTTTGTTCAGGCAAGGATCACGATCATATACCATACTTACTGTTGGCATTTTTGCGGGTTGGTTATAGCAAATGACCAAAGCTAGAATACAAAGAGCAGCTATTATTCAGGATAATACCTGCCAACGCCGTTATATTGCGGTGGTGTAGATGCTTAACTCAAGTGGAACATTATGAAATCAACTATTGATATGTTCCGTGAGTTGGGCAACCGTAGCAATCGCCAAGACTGGTAGATCGCGCGCTGCAACAGCCTTAAAGATTGATGAATATGTGAGTTCACGAATCAGACAAACCCCTTGTCAGTCCCAGAGACAGCTTGCAAGAAAGATTCCGGTGTCACCTACGAGCCTCAGAGTAATTACAAAGGAAGCGTTCGGGATGGCTTTATATCGTCGTGTATAAGACAGGAGCTAACCGATGCTAACAAGACACAGAGATTGGCGTTGTGCAGACATTTGCTATAGCGCTTTCTGCATGGTCGCCATCTTGACTTGAGATGGACAAATGAGTTTAGTGTACAATCAAATATCAATCGACAAAACGACCGAACCCTTACCCGCTTAACGCCTAGGAAGCTACGAAACGTAAAAGAATGGTTAGCCGATCGTAAAGGGTCGCATGTCATGGACTGGAAATCGGCCATTGTATGGCCCGGAATATCGGCAATCGGCAAAATTCCGTTGAGTTTCGGCGACCTGCCGTAAAACGTGACGGCCGAATTTTATTGGCAGACGACATTTAGAGCCAGAGTACTTACTCCACCTGAGCGCAAAACCGCTATAAATATCCGCCCACACGAGCAGACCCGTTTAGGAGTTGTGCAAGGATAACTTTTCTTTTTTTTTTGTGGAAAACAGTAGCCGCCGTGATGTCCGGACGTCAACCTCACAGAATTTTCTGTGTGAGGTGTCTTTAAAAGCCGGTCTTGGGACTATTCGATTGCAGCGCTTCGACCAGTGGGACAAACTTGACGTTTTGAGGAGGCGTGTGTGTAAAACAGGGGTGAATTATATATATATATATATATATATATATATGATCAATTTTTTCCTATTATCGTCATTTTAGAGAGCTCTCAAGGTGATTACTGTAATCACGGTCCACCCTGAATATATATTATATGAAACAAATTCTAATGTACATATATATAATTGTATATACCCAGGTTCCCAAGAATCTGCTGTGACAGTGGCAGTTGCGCGAATGGTATTCCGCTGCAAGCTTCCAAACACAAAAGGTGTACGCAACTTAGGAAATGTTAGGGTCTGCTGCACGATTTTTAGGCATTTTACCGGGCCACCTTTCAGCATCGACCAAAGGCGAATGAGGCATAGGTCGGCACTGTCATCGGCCGTCGGAAAGCGAGCATGTTATTATATGTCTTGCTCAAGGGAAATGCCCTTATATGCTCGCACTATGCGGTATCAGGATCCAGCCTATGGATTCTCACCGTTTCGAGGCTACCTGTATTCCCGAACTCTCAGAACGCTGAACCGAGTGCGCGGAACAAGGGCTGCATGGCTTTCGTAGCGCGAGTTTTAGCGCCTTCTTGCCCAGATTTCCTGTCTAATGGATGTGTTGTCCATTAGCAGCTTGCCGGCGACATCCAGAGCCGGCATTGCCGCTGCCTCTCTGTCTCCCAATCTCTTTCTCTTGGTCTCTTTGGAGGAGGGAATAGTTCGCACAGCAATCAAAGACGGGAAATAATGGCATATGACTGAATTAATTGTCACACCGTCCACAGCAACGCCCTAATAATCAAGTGGATACGGGGTCCGAATTGCCGTGTGTAATAATTCGTTGGAAATGCTGAAGTACATTTTTCCGGCGCCCGTTCGTGCGAAAATGGTATTGGTCGGTTTCACCCGGGTTAGTGTAGAGCAGGCGAATTTAGAAACATATTTAATTTACAGCAGTTCCCTTAGAAAAAACTGCAAGTCAGATAGTTGAGCTGACTTCTTGATTGATGCATTGGTTTGGCGCCGTTCGAAACATTTAAATCCAACGAAAAACATGTTTTTCTTTATTTATGCGTGAATATGAAAATACACAACGCTTTGAGCACTAAATAGCCAGGCACGTATTTGTGCAATTTACAGCCTGTGTGTTGCAGCAATACCTGGTCAACGTACCTGATTAGTCAGCTTTTTAAGATATCAAAAACAATTGCTTAAATATTAAACTAACAGTTGATATACAACCCTCATATGTCCCAATACGCGAGCAAGTAACTCTTTAATTCACAAAAACGCATCTCGCAAAATATTTAATAATATACAAAAAATACGTATATTTATTTATGCTTAAAAACGTTCCGAAAAACATTTCAAACACATGCATGTATCACTACAGAACGTCAATTTATTCCTAATTAGTGCAATGCACAAAAGATTATCCTTCAACAAAAAAAAACGGTACATACATATCATATATCTTCATTGGTACCACATGCTCCAATATAGTCTACAAAACAGATGAGAGTCGCGTAAATAATTATCAAACTTGTGCAGTAGGACACTTCTCGATCGGAACCACGGATCCCGCCTAGACAGGTAATATTTTAGCTAATTACTAAGTAATTAAAAAAAAACGTAGTTACTTTTTAAAATAAATGTTTATGTCCCCGAATTTTGTTATTAAAGAGTGCGTTTCTGTGCGTTGTTTGTGCCGTAAACTCGCTGTTTGATTCATCGAGCGACTAAGAACTACTTGACAGTTACTTGTCTAGTGATCTCACCAGGAAAATGGGCCCGAGACGACAGAAGCGAGCTCTATCACAAGACGACATCATCAGTTCTTCGAAGAGGGCTACTCATGAGCCCAGAAAGTGTCCGAACGGTGACCTCCGTGTTGGCACAAGAAACACAATTCGCTGCACTCAGTGTGAGCTTCAAGTCCATATCCAGTGCACTCAAGTTACCACTCACGATGTGGTTAATCGTACTGATAGCTTCGCTGAGTTTAGATGCCACAACTGTAAGCCGCCCGCCGATGACGATGCAGACAGTGTTGACAGCATGTCCCTTAGTGACGGTGACGCACGTGGAAGTGCGGTGGACGACAAATTGCTCATGCGCACACTTGTGAAAGAGGTACGTGCACTGCGCACGTTGGTCAAATCGTACCAGTGCACAAACAACAAGCTTGAGAAAGAGCTGTTGCATTTAACAGCTGTTGTCTCTGACCTGTCAAACAACCGTGGAAGACATGCCAAGCGAGACAACTCAGGCCAATCCCAAACTCCGAGGGCACGCTCTAACTCCAGGGTTTCATTTACAAATAAAAAAGATCAGATTTACTCTTGCCCGTAGCAAGGGCCGACATACGGACCAGTATGGTGTTCGTATCGAAGCTTGACTCTAATGTTTCAGCATCTAGAGTACACAGACATCTTAAGAAGAATGGAGTAACGGCTCTTAGAGTACGTAAGATCAAACCTAAGTTTGCTTCTTATTCATCGTTTATTGTTGACGTGTCCGAGGTAGACGCCTCAAATATGTTTAGAGAGACTTTATGGTACACGGGAACACTCGTAATGGACTACCGTGACAAGGGCAATGTCAATGTCATAGAAACGTTTTCCACTGAAGCCTGACAACCCATCAGCCTCAATAGCCATGACTCTCTCAAGCTTGATCTAACCCCTGAACCGTCAACGTATAGTTTCGTTTCTTGCACTTCGTTTAACGCTGCTCGTATAATAACAGTTTGCCTGTGATTCGCTTCTTCAGTACTGCCTAATGCACTCTCCGGACATTCTATGCATTTCTGAAACTTGGGCATCTGCAGAAAATATATCATCGGCAGAGCTGTCACTGCGAGGCCGTTACTCCGTATTTCGTAAAGACCGTATGGGCCGCTGTGGAGGCGGAGTATGTATACTTTGCAAGCCTGAGCTGGGATGCTGCGACATCGATATCGGCGATACTTTTGCTGAGGTTGTCGCCATCGACGTGCTACGTGGGACCGATCAATGCCATCGGGTAATATGTTCCTATTTTTCTCCAACCGGTTCCTCTGCCGAGCTAGCGCAACGAATGCGCATATTATGTGGCGCCTTGGATGGTTTAGTTCAAGTAGGCTGGCCCGTCATTTTGACCGGTGACTACAATCAGCCTGGAATAGACTGGACCACAGGGGGTCTACATTTTTCTGCGGAAACTAAGGAATACATCTTCAGCTCCTTCTGTTGTTCTGCTGGACTTATGCAACTTGTTACGGTCCCTACCCTGGGACAGAACATACTGGATTTGCCATTGACAGATAATGAAGAATTAACTACTGATATTACTGTCGGTGAATCTCCAGTAAAGTCCAACCATCTGGCTGTATCCTTCAAAATATCCGCAAAAAGACAAGAACCTAACAAAGATCCATCTTTAAACTTCTACAAAGCTGATTATAATGCAATGGCTGCCACCCTTGCAACCACCAATTGGCGTCTCTTTTTTGCACAATGCCAATCAGTGGAAGCCCTGTACTGTTCTTTCCTAAATATCATGTCCGTCCTTGTAGAAGGTTATACTCCGAAGATGATGCAACGATCATCCCCACTACAATATTTTATGGACAGAGCTACTCGAAAACTGAATAGTAGTTCACCCTCCTCTCAAACCACAAACGCCTCTCGCGTAATTTGGCATGTATAGCAATGCGTTGTCGGCGCTTGGAGGAAAGTAATCTGAATATCCGCGATGCAAGGGACTTCTTTCGATATGCAGGCCGGCGTTTTAAACTACAGTCCGGAGTAGCGCCGCTTATACATGAAAAAGGCACCAAAGTCGAAGATGGACACAAGGCCGAGGTTCTGCTGAGCTACTTCAAAAGTGTCTACATACAGCCTCAGAGCGTCTCCAACACGAGAACCAAGCAAACGGCACACACACTCAATGACATTGAATTCCATCCTTCCATTGTGCTCGAACAACTTCAAAATCTGCAACGCAAAAGCAGATCTACGCCTGATAGGCTACCATCTATTATATTCAAAGAACTGGCCAAGTTTCTAGCCGAGCCGCTGGCAATAATTTTCACCCGGTCCTTCGAAGATGGCGAAGTTCCCACCGTCTTCCGTGAATCCATTGTCACACCTGTGCACAAGAAGGGCTCTAGAGCAACTGCTGAGAACTACCGACCCATTGCACAGTGTGTCATCCCCTGTTTAATCATGGAAAAACTAGTTGTTGATTGCATCTATAATTTCTTATCCATAACCAACTTTTAGACAATCAGCAACACGGATTCACTAAGGGGCGATCGACAGCAACCCAATTGGAGGTCTCTTATGACTGGCCCCTGGCGCGAAATCACGGATCTCCGCTCTACATCGTTTACTTTGACTTTTCGCGTGCTTTTGATCGGGTGGACCACCAAATTTTACTAAGCAAGATGGAATCGCTAGGCATCGGACCTAGGGTTCGAAATTGGTGCCAAGCCTATTTCACTGGCAGGAGCTTTAGGGTCAAGATAAAAAGTACTATGGGCCCATTTGAATAGAATAGAAATATCCACTTCTAAATGCGCCGTGCTGAAAACAGTCAAGGACGACACTTTATATTTTATGAACGGCCATAGTAGACCTGAAGTGTCAATATACAAAGACTTAGGTGTTACATTTGATTGCCAAATGAAGTATACTTCTCATATCGCCGAAGTTGTAAAATCTGCGTCTCGGCTGTGTAATCTCATTCTTAGAGCGTTTATCGGGCATGACCCAGCAATGTACATAAAACTGTATAATACGCTTGTTGTACCAAAGTGGACATATTGTTTACACGTGTGGACGCCTTTTTATAGAAAATCTGTAGAACTGCTCCAGCGAGTGCAGGATAAATTTGTCAAACGAGTCGCATGGCGCTGCAATGTAAGACGCGAGAGTCTCGTACTCCTAACCGTGAGCGAGTACCAAATGCAAGTTGACGTGAGATTTTTTAAACAACTAATCCGGAGTAATACATTTAGTACCTTTTTCACATAACGTTCAAATAATCTACGTAGTGGTGTCTCAATTACTCCACCGCAAGTTGGTAATGTCTAAGTTGTGAATAACGCGTTTGCATGGAGAGTTTCGCGACGTGCCCATGAGTGTAAGGACTACCATGTGATTTTAACACCCCTTTTTCAATAAAGGAGACTTTGTATTGTATTGTATTGTCGTTCACACACACACACACATATATATATATATATATATATATGTGTTAACAACTTGTGGTATTTGCATAAAGGTTGTTACAAATGACGGTACGTTACATATTTCTGTCATGAATTTTACTTAGTGAGATCCGTGTTTCGTTCAGAGTTCTAGAGCAAAAATATTCGAAATCGGCCAGGTTCCTCGCCTCACACAGTCGCGCTGTATAACCACGTTTTTGGGAATGCCTATAGCGTATGCGTTCTGGCAGTTGTCAGAAACCAGTGGAACCGCGTGGCATTTCTCCAACATCAAAAGGGAGTAATCTTACTTCTCTAGCGCTCTATGTGTCCCACCTGTGCACCTCTGGTCCGAAGGGTGCGCAAATACCGCGCTGAGGGCCTAGTTGCACCCCCTTTCCTCATTTGTCTTTGGCTCACCGTCTCAATCTGCCCGGTCACGGCGTTGGCTACTCTTTTCCTTCCGCGTTAATGCTATCTTCAGACGCATGATGGAATGAAATGCAGCCTCTTTTTCTTTCATCCCTTTTTCGAGGCCATGTTGTGCGCCACCACTCTTTTAGGCGGAGGTCCCGCGCCGTTAGCATAGCGGCAGCCCTGGCTCGTTCCAGGGCGTACAGCTGTACAGGCTGCACAGCGATAGATATTGCGCTTCAGATCTTCTGGGCTGACCTGAAAGGACACACGTAGCCCGCTTTGCCTTCCGGAACGGGACTGGAACCGCCCATGGCCTGTGAGCATCCGAGTGACGTAGTACGAGACCTCACTGTGGCCGTGTCAGGTCCTGAAGTCTCGTAACAACTCCTTGGTCCATCGGCCGTGCACCATTTGCTTCCAATCATCCTGCTAGGCAACCTTAGTTGCGTGTTTGATACCTGCATGGTCAAGTGGTTTATCTGGGTTCTGTCCCCACTTTTCGTTCCTCCGCACATTCCAGGGAAGCTGGCAACAACTAGGACGGCCTCTGTTGAGGTAATGCGGTAAGCCCGGCTCACTCGTATAGCCATTATCTTCTGGATCCAGCAAACTTGTGCCTGCTTTTGGCTGTCTAGAGGAAAATACATGCTAGACTTTTCGTTCTGCATAGCAAGGCGAATTGATCCCGTATCCAGGGTTAGGTTTGATCTGGGATTAGATACTGTATATAAAGGTATTTCGCCTCCTGTTTAATCTTAACCGGATGGTCAGCCGCGGAAATAGAGATTCCTCTTGTCTCCTTCCTGCCTGCGGTAGAGTGTTTTGGTCTTCTTTAGGGCCAGCCTGAAATCGTGAGTCTTACAAATTTTAACCTTGTCTTGCGCTACGCTAGCTGCCTCATCCAAAGCTCGTTCCCTCCGGGCAGGTAGTACAAGAGCTATGTGGTCGGCGTCCAGACCTCTAGGTTTTTTATTTATGGGCGCTGTCACACACCTGGTTCCAGAGAACCGGGCCCATAACAGGGGCTCTGCAGCACTCCAGCGCTGCTCCTGCACGTCGTTCCTCGTCTCAAGGCCCCTCTCGCTAAAACACTATGAAATTATTATCGCGCTCCTTGTCCAGGGCAACTATGGATACTTCTCAGTTTACTGTGGTTAACGTGTTTCACACATCCCGTAGGATAAGCAAAACAAAGCCTCTAGTTTTTCGCGATGGAGTTTAGTTTTTCTCAGTACCCGCTGCACTGTTTTGGGATGTCTCTTCTACAGCGGTTGTCTCGTCTGTTTCTGTCTCACATGTTCTTGAAACGCCCGATTTGCCATTTCTTGATGTGCCTTTGTTTTCTTCTCTAGTTTCCTCTACCTTTTTGTGTTATGCAGGGCAGGCCACGCCTGATGACCCTCAGGGGGTCATACCAAGCACTTTTAAACACGGTCAGTGCTGAGCAGTTTCTCACAAGAATCTTTGCGTCAGTGGCCGGCCTTGACCGCTGTCTATTTTTCATCATATTTTGCGGCCCTGTGGCTCGGTTTGTTGCAGCTATTACAGATCAAGAGAATGATATACCCTCTGACCTGACCACTCTGTGGTATCGGACCACTCGAGTAGTCGCCACTCTTATTAGTACGTATCAGATGTCTGCCTTACCCTGTCTAGCCCAGTGACATTCACTAAGTTAAAAGGCAGCAGAAACCTAGCTCCGCTTTCAGCGCGGCGTCAATTTTTCTTCTGTCAATTATAGGGTCTACCCCTCACAACGCCGCGGGCAACTGTTGTTCAACGTACCTGCAGTCTGCCTGCCTTCCTGGGGATTACCTTATGGCGGCCGGCACCTTGTTCCCTGCGCTATGACGCTTGACCTGCGTCCTGTTTTTTTGGGTTCTGACCCCGTTGAGCGTTTTCGCAAAGGCCTTATCCTTCCTCACCAATCGGACGGTGGCCCTCATGCTTTGTTTCATCTAGGAAGGGCTTGCGCTCTCCTCCCTTTGCATCCCTTGTGCAAACTTCTAGTGTGCTCGCGTCTTCCACCATTCTGCAGCGCATCTCCAGGGCCCTGAGGAACAGCGTCGCGCGGCGTGACCTACAGATCCCTCGGTTCCCTGCCACTCGACAGCTGCACTCTTCTTGTCTTGATATGGCGGACTAGCTGACTCGGCCACTCCTCACTGATGACCTCCGCCATTTCCTCAGATACCACGTCTGTCGTCTGCCTGTCTTCGCCTGGCTTTACTTGGTTTCTTTTATCTTATTTTATATGTCGTACTCCCTGTCCTGCTTATGCGTCACTGCTTTCTGGCAGCATATGCAGAGAGGGTGTCCTTCGGCGTCTCTCTTCTGATTATCACGGCTATCTTGTCTGTACCGGTGTTCCCGTGCCTTTCTCAGCCTATGCTGTGTCATATTCTCCAGCCTTTGCTTACGCCCATCCTGCTCTCCCCGCGGAGCTCTATGCCTCGCTCTGAGGTCTTCTAATGGTTCGATCCTCCGCTTCCGCCCGAGCCCTCCACGCCACCTCGCGAGTTTTTTTAACTCAATCTTGGTGTAAGAAGCTTTGCATAGTGCGTCCATCTGGACGCTCTATGGGAGTCTCCTGAAGGTTTCTCTTTAGTTAGGCCACCATGTTTCTGGCACTTTGTCCCTCTGAATCATGCCTCCCAGTTGAGTTGATCCCAAGTCGCTTCCGTCTGTCTTTGTGGCTCTGTAGGCGCGCCTTTGTTTCGATCTGCTGCTTTGTTTCTCTCTCCCGAGCCATCGGTCCATCGCGTTGTCTCCTTCGTCCATCGATCGCTTCCCGGACATTCTCAAAGTAGAAGGCGGATCGGATGTGGAAGTGAGGAGAATGTGCGATCGTTATAAGGTCGTTCGCGTTTTTACCGGTGGCGCCAGTAGCGACGACTTTGCTTCCCGATTTTGCCTAAAAATTCAACAAAAGTTCAAGTGTCTGAGCGTCAGCGATGTACCGCATGCCAGGACACCTATCTGCTAACACAACGTTGGCTAATTCTAGGCCCGCACTAGGATCCCAAGATCTTTGTCATAGGCCCACAATAACACATCCGCACCTAATTACCTTATCTAAGCTGTACCGTATAAAAAAAGTACCGTTTAAATTGATCTAAGTCATCGTTTTTTATCGCACGACTTCACACTATGCATCCAAATTATCCAAAAAAGCTCTACGTTGGTATGTCACCACCTAAGTGCAAGCCCCTGCACTTGACGAGCAAACGAGATTCCCTAAGAGCTGGAGCTCTATGACACGACTGCTTCTGTCGCCTGGAAGATGACTCTGGAGAGCTCCAACTGCACGAGTACTAACGTCACGCCTGAGCTTCTCTAGCTGCCTCATTTATCGCCAAGCCAAATTCGTTTCCTTTGCGACCAATGACGGTCCTGAACTCGTCTTCTTCAGGCAAATCATCATTGAATTTCTTTCGTTTAGTCCCAAGGAGCGACGTGCTGCGCACTCGTTCCATTGTAGCGTAACTTCCTCCGCCATATAAAGTTGACTTCGTGGCATTTACAGCCGTGAAAGACATTGTTAAGCGTCACCGTGAGGGCCGTGATCCCTTGTTCGTTCGCCGAGACTTCAGCATTGCCCATTTTCTTTGAGTTCTCATGAGGCGTGTTACTGCGTGCGACGGCTGTCCGCCAACAACTATATCCTCACTCAGCCGGGACTCTTTCCACGACTCTGAGCAGTACGTGTCAACGTTTCGATTTCATTGGCCAGTTTGATGCACAATGTCCAGGCAATTCACCTTAACCGCTCGCGAAGCTTAATCGAGGCCTGGGCACTAAAAACACTGCCGGAGAGCACGAGCCTCCAAGAACACAACCCTACTACAAATGTAAAAAAAAATATTATTTATATATATATATATATATATATATATATATATATATATATATATATATATATATATATAATCGACGTAACCACGATGAATGTTTAAATAAACAAAAAATACAAATTATCCTTTATCTAGCGTCTTGGGGGTTCTACAATTACCCGAGTAATTCCGTGGCACGGGCTGCGGAAATCTTCAAAAACAATGCTCGATTCTACCAAAATAAACCAACTACTGCCCTAGCCGCTGCGAGTTATTATGAACAGCATTGGTTGTCATGCCGTGTGTTGAATCGTTAGTGATCGGAAACATAACTGGACAAACGAGGATCCAATCTCTACTCTGACCTACGTTTTCTTCGCGCGTGCCGTTGTGTGAACAATTGGAGGCTCACCATTAAGTTTAATGCAATCGGTTTATGAGTCAAGTGTTCTGCTGTTGTTTGAATAACTACTACTACAATAATAATAATAATAATAATAATAATAATAATAATAATAATAATAATAATAATAATAATAATAATAATAATAATAATAATAATAATAATAATAATAATAATAATAATAATAATAATGACACTATTAAAACAAGAACGACAAGGCAACCGTTTAAGAGGAAAAATTATGCCGACAGGCCGGCATAAAACGCAGCAAAGAAACCGTTTGTCTAACCGGCGAACAGCTGAGATCTTAAAAACATTATTTGAAAACATGTACCCATCAAACGTAGAACTATATTATATCTCCCTGAAATCTGCACCAATCCTACCGAAGAGACTTTTTTGTCGTATTGTATCTAATGTGACACCTGATTATTTTCTCAAATATCTAGAGGCGCTTAAAACAATTCGCAATACACCCGACGGGTTGCCGTCGCATGCTCAAACATTTATGTCTACCTCTCTGCACGTCGTTGTCGTTACATTTTGGACTATCACTAGAATAAGGCAAGTTTCGCTGAAAAAGTCATGCATCTTCCGAAGTCGTGCATCCTTCTTCTTTCTGTCCAATATATAAAAAAAAATACTCCAAGGCTAAGCTCAGAAACAAAAAGGACTGTCATTGATGGTAGTGCCGCGTAAAATATTCGAGAGCGTTATCGCCAAGGCTATATATGAAAACGCATATAAACAAAGACTTAGATCTGAAACTCAGTTTGCGCACAGACCTGATTATCGTGTCTTGTTTGTCAACTGCTGAATACGCAGTTCAACAAAGCTCAAATCGTAAACACGTCTGAAGACCTTGATGCCATTTATTTCGACTTCAAGTCAGCAGCGCTTGACCAATTTCACGCTCATCGCCACCCTTTGTCAATATGCAGCCAGTGATTACCTAGTTGCTTGGATTAAGAACTGACAACTGGAGTTTTTGTGTACGTTTTACCAACGACGTGATTATCGGAATGATTACATCGACAGATTTTAAAGATTTTGAACATGTAACAGAGATTGTACTCCGAAGTGCCCGAGATAACAGCGTGGGTACGTCTTGCTTTTACTGTAAAAGACCCAGATATTTACACGCCTATTTTTAATGTATATAACATAATATAAAATTACCTTTGTTATCACATAAAAAAAGGCGTATGCTACAAGTTATCGTCGACATATATGTATATGTTTCCAGCAAGCGTACTCATGCAAGACGAACATAACTATTCGCCAAATAGGCGGGTACTATCTGAATTTGCATGCGCCTATTTGGTCATCCGTCAAGCAAACAATCCGTTTATGAACTGCGGGCCACGGCTTTTGAAGTGATTGATTGCTGGTCTCTTAGGTTATTGGAGCGTGCATCAAAAAATAGTTCTAACATTTCACATCTGGTTAGATGACGTAGAGCAGATATATTGCCTTGCGCGAAACTAAGTCCATACTAGGAATCCCATTATCTAACACGCTTTGAGAGCACCTGAATCGCAGGCGTCTTAGAAACGTGTCTTGGAGGCTTTCTACTAGCTTTCTGTATTCGGTCAGATGGAGCTCCGAGACGGGAGAGCAATATGTAAGTTTGGAAACACCAAGAGATTATTAAAGGCGAATATAGACATCGTGATTACGAAGCAGCAGATTATGGTATTCCCAAGACGCAACGATACATTCACAAACTTGGCAATGTACAGACTAAAATGAATGTCTATATATTTACCCTTTTAAGAGTTTCATAAGTCACTGGACTGAAATCCGGTATTATAGAGAGATCAAACAAACTTGAAAACAGTGGCAGCTATTTACAAAAAAGAGCAGCTTCTAATGTCATTGTGGTAAGGATTATATTAGACGTCCTTGGACGCACTAAACAAACCTGGCTGTAAACTCTTATCTTGAACAACCTTAATCAAAAACGATGTTGTTTAGTATTAAAGAAATCAAGGAGATCACAACTACTACTAATCTACAATCTACTGCCATCTTTTGTTGCAAGAAAAGGCACTACCAGTTCATGGCTGAATAATCACCCGACAATTTCATGGGACGGATATTATAATTACATGCAACATGTTTACCAAATTCGTGTTATGGTAGTAGCCCACATCTGATATGTATATGCATATAAACAATATGTATATATATATATATATATATATATATAAACATTCAGGCGCAATTTACTTCATGTCACGTACTAACTGTAACATGTTAATGTTACAGTTTCTTGAGGTAAAGTAATGAAAAGTGGTACGATTAACGTAGACGGGGGGGGGGGAAGATTCGGATGCCTTTGACAGTATCTTGTTTTCGCGTTCTAGCCACGCGCTGCCACACGCATGTATTAAGCTTGTAGCTTTTCCCACCGCCCACCAAACCTTGTTAAAACCTAGCGACGTTGTGGCAAACGTGTGTATACACTGTTTGAGTGTATGTGCCCACGAGACGCACGAAACGTGCCTTATCGCCCCAGCGGAGCCAGACGGGGGGAGCGGGTAGGTGTTTCCGAAGTCATACATAGCGACTACGAGCGTTGGGCCAACGATCGTCCGAACGTCTTCGAGCAGCAGTCTTCGTTGTGGCGAACAAAAAGACTAGCGACCCTGCTAACCACGACTCCGTCCGCGGAGTGACTGCGACCAAGGCCCGATGCGCACCGCGATAAGTCTACTGCCGGTTCGCCAAGCAAGGCCGAGTCAATATGGCTGCCGTTGCGTGCGTTCGTCGTACGTCGGTAGGTAGCTACGTAGGGTGGGTAGGTAGGTAGGTTAATATTGGCGCTGAAACGTAATTACTAGACGACTCCTGCCAACATTGATCATGATGAGTGCGCTCCTGGAGCCCAAGGCACTGGCCGGGTGTTTCCCACACGGGGAGCCAGCAGGGGGGGGGAACACGGCAGCGGTTTTACTGCTGCTACCGTTATTGCAGCTGCTGTTGTCGTTGTTGCTGTTGTTATTGTTGTCGTTGTTGCTATAGTTGTTGTTGCTCTTGTGGTTGCTGCTGTCATGGCCGTCGTTCTTCGACGACCAGCCTGCAACCGGAGCCGGCCGGCCATTTGCCAGCAGCGAACGATCTGGCGCATGCACGTACACACGCACTGTTAACTCGATTATCGTGCCGACAACTGAGGGATGCCAGTCTCCCGTTTGCTCCCTTTTTAGCTTTCATTCTTCCGCTTATTTTCTTTATCTCTTCTTTCTCTATCTATCTATAAATCTATCGCTCGCTGGCTCGCTTTCATTTCTCGCTAGAGCAAGCTCTAGCGTAGAGGCTCACGCCGCCGTCACACATCGCCTTGCGTAGGTCGAGTACGCACCGAGTACAACACCTCTCTCTCTTTTGCACATCATGGCTTGCTCAGCTTATTTGCAACTTACTACGCCCAACCTATTACTGCTAACTATAATTACTACGACTACTACTACTACTACTATTACAACCGGCGACTACAACATTTTCCTCACGGCGGACAAGCTGGTGGCTGTTGACATACGTTATTTGCGGAGTGACTGAACTCGGGTTTTGTTCTCTCTCTCTCTCTCTATATATATATATATATATATATATATATACATTGTTCAATAGTAGCTCCAAAACATCAAAGTCTATAGCTTACAACTATAAACATGTCCTTTGGAAACCCAGCAGATGAGCCCAGCTGTTTGCCAAGGTCTCGAATCATAAGTACCAAGAGTAATTCAATACTTACCCGTTTAACTAAGCGAGCAGCATTCTGCAGTAAATATGATCAACGGCAGATTTTTAAAGTTAAAATATACATAGTGAAATGGTTTTATTGCATACAGGCCCTGTCTAGTGCAACTTGTTTATCATCAACTTGTCAAATTGACTTGACAACTCGAAATTAATTTAAATCAGCGTTCGAGTGGGAAAATCTCAGGGGAAAGGTATGTTTAGGAAACAATCTCAACCGTCACTGCGTCAAAATGGCTTTCTTTCTGAAAATTGTATGTTAGCGATTGCGCGTAACTGACCGTTTTTTCTCCACCAAAAAGTTATTCGTTTACCTACGTACATCTGTGGTGACCTGCAGAAAGAGGCTGGAATTTCTGTGGATGTTATTACCCGACTGCCGTACCGTGAGCAAGATGTTATCCGTAGCAAGTCTTTTCACAATATGTGGCATTAAGATAACTGGTTTGTATTAAATTGCCCTTTCTGGACTGAATATGGTAATCAATCGGAACACCGGGGTATAATAGGATATTAAAGTGCGCAAATATATTACAATAGACTAGAGCACGCATTTATTAATTCTAAGGGTGAACGTCTAACAACATACTCAACAACTTAAAATATGCTGACATACCTTCTAGGGTACTTGCAAAAGTGACGGTACATCATTACGATATATCAGTTTTGCCGCGGATCAGACAAAAATGGTATTTATGTGTTCTGTACCTGCGACGGCTTTGGGAGTCACTAAGATATGACTCTCAGATAATTCGATCGAAGTTCGAAGATCAAGAAGAAAAGTGTTGAATGATGCCAGTCCGTTAAGCCACTTAACCTCCGTTAAGCCGCTATTGTTTTCATGCATAAAAGTAAGCGAGGACAATATGGCTCCAGTCGCATTCAGAACTAGGAACCTAAAATAGTGTTTACTAAAACCAAGCATGTTTTTGCAATGTGCGCCGTCGACAGGGTGGACTAGTGAAGATGGCCGAGGACTTTCGCCTAAGATTCGCGGGCTTGATCCCGGCGCGGCTCGTACCTCTTCGTAGGTGATATTTCTTAAGATTTGCAGATATGGGTCAAAGTTATGATAAATTAAACAAAAAATACAACATAATGAAACACCGAAATTGAGCAACATCTAGGCACCGCACTCGGATCGGATATGAGCCTGCTGAGGCGACTGTTAAATCGAACTCTACAAATTATGTCGTGAAGATAAAAGCGGCATCATTCAACTATCCAACTCCCAACGCCCAACGGAGTAATTTTGTGTAACGGTAGTCGGTGTTTAGCATATCCAGAGGAACTTTTCTGGTAAAAATACATACAATAAAATGGCTCTCTAGAGTTGTAAAGCATGGCCCAATCATAAGTAATTTAAAGAAACTGCGTGCACCGGTCAGACAAAAAAAGTCCTGTTGCGCAAAGTTAAGGCAGTTGTTGTCTTTAATGAGCGAAACAAATGGGACACAAGAATATTTTCAAAAAGGAACGAATGAGAAGGATAACGTCTAGTTTCGGTCCTCGGTAGCAGAGTTGTGGGCACATTCGTGGAAGTTGCACTTCGTTAATCCGTTGAGTCACTCGCACAACCGCCAAATTGAATGTTAAGTGGGCGGCCAGGAAATTCGTTCCATCCTGATCGTTCGCGTCCTAACGAGAACTCGACACAAAGACTGGTAGATAATCGAAACTACTCAACCGCATCGGAATGGCTGGTAAGGTGTCTCCTTTAGCTGCACTGTTTAGTCGAGCAATATCTTCTAGAGTAGTATATGAGAATGTTGCTAGAGTGGCGCTTGAGTGCGTAACGGGTGTTAAAAGAAAGCAGCAGCAGTCAACGATGTATTTATTTATTGTTCATGTCGTTTGCATTCACGCAATTGCGGAAGAACTAAAACCAGTCAGTTTTGTTACGATAAAGAACAGCCAGTCTGTGGTCAGTTCTACGATCAGTTTTATCAACGTCGATTCTCAATTGTTAAAGGCGTGGATATTTTAAGTATTACGTTATAATTAGGAGACTATCAGGCTCCACGTGAACAATCGTAGAATCAGGATCATCAATCAAAACTGGATTCGACTTGACCAGAAGACAAAAACAATATTATCGAGAAGCGTGAGCTACGCGCTGCTAAAGGCTGTTTTTAATTCGCAACAATAGTTTACAAAGAGCGCCTTTGTGGTGATTTGATCGCTCGGAACTGGGGTCTTCAAGTCAGTATTCAGCTATCTATAACGGTCAGCTAAAATCAATATTATTATAACGTAATTAACTGTCATTCATGTTATTCATACATTTAGACCGATATACTAGGCATAGCATATCCACACAGTTCCAGCAATACGTCTTACAGAGGCGTAGTGAGTGCCATTTCAGATGACATAATTACTACCACGTGTCCCCTGCCATGTTCAAGCTAGGAGGTGCTACTATCATTCTTCTAGTCGATCTTCCACGTAAATAAACCCAGCGTCTTTTGTTTCAACGACGATCGTTTGATCGACATAAGTGCAATGAGCAGAACTGTTTTGATGATTGTGATAGTCCTGTAGTGAAGCTGAGCGAGTGGACTATTGTGCTCTTGAATATGAAATGGACTACAGGTCTAGGCAGTCCACTAGATCAGACAGCGCATTTTCATCGTATCCACTGGCCAGGACGAATTGTGTCGGGGCACTTACCCTTCGACAGCAAAACAAATTGCCAGCGTTACGACGGAACAATTGTAATGTGCGAGCGTATCGCAACACAGATGAAACACAAGTACTAGTTAAAACGGCAACGGCCATAATAAACGCAATTGACATAGAACTGATGTATGCTGTACACCAAAATGTGCTGGCCTACCTGTAGAAGTACAGCAAAAAATCTGCATACGATATAATGACGAAGGTAATTAGCGTAGTATAATCCTAGCCAGTGTGCGCTGCTTTCGACTTCATGAGGAATGGTCAGCGCGGTACGCGGTCGCTAGTGTAGCAATTAAACGACTCAATTGACGCCCCGTAAAGCCACGCAGCGTGCCTTTAGCGACACAGAGATCGCACGTCTCTCAACTTCAGTCTGCGTCCCAGGGACGCCTCTCAATAGGTGATTTGAATTGGCCCGCTAACCCCAGCTTCAATTAGGCGGTCCGAACTAATGAAGTCATTAGCGTCGTACAATGACCATTATCATAGCAATTGCAGTGATGACCCCATCATCGATCTCCAATTTTCAGCGACTTCATTAGTAACCGCAAGGTCATCCACCCACTAAACCTTTCGTAAACGCATTATATATATATATATATATATATATACTGCTAAAAGGTTTTGGCAGTTTTTCTTAAGGGGGTAGTGCGCTAGTTGTCATCTACCGGGTGGCCTCCGGTTCAGTCCCTGTTTTTGATCGATTTTTTAGCAAACCATACCGCTAAAAGTCAGCAACCGTAAGATGTTTAAATGACAGTTTTTGCATGCATGGGTAGATCCATCACAAACAAACATGGTTATTTGATGTTACCTCTATTCACTCAGGTAACCATTAGGATTTGGGGTCAAGAGATTCATAAACTTGTTTTAAAAAACCTGCTAACAAAGATAGCGCGCGAGTCAATATTTTTCACATTGCAATCCGATGAACCTACCATCACCTTGATACAAAAATGATGGGCAATAAATTTGCTATTGCGTGAGAGTGGTCTTTCGGACGTACATTTTTGGTTGCAATGGAAAAATTTTACGATTTTTCATGAAAAGGCAATAACGTAAAATATCGACGTTTAATGACTTTCCTTAATCTGGGTATTAGTTTTTTTGCTACGCAAGCTAGTGAAATATCTTCTGTTGTGCAGAATTTTCTTCCGAACACGCCGGTGTAATCGGTTCCTTCATGCGTTGACTGGTTCTCCCGCAAACAGAGATGTCGCACAACTATGTAGGAAAAAATAGGCAGAAAAACTACTTTTATAAACTTCACTCTCTCTCCTAAACAAGACGTTTTCACGTCTTCCCTCCATAGGGAAAACTTATTTTCTATCAAACCTCGAAATGCGTGCACAACAATATGAACGACTTTGTATACTGCCACAGAGGGCCATGAGCCAGAGCGCGGAATTGGAATTAAAGCAAGATCAGCGCGAACGGCTAAATTAAGATTGATACCAAAACAGATGATAAATCGTAGAGGTTGCGCTGCAGGCGTACTAAAGTGTGTTTTGTTGAAACTAGCAGAAATACATATGCAAGGCGCCACAAACAAGACCTAGGTTAAATAGGACGTTAATACAGCGGCGTTTGATAATTTCAAAGGAGAATTATCGTCCCACCACGGCTTGTTTCGGCAACAGGTGGGGGATCTGCGCTCCTCACTTTGTAATTTCAGGAAAAAACTTTTAGTTCTTCATAGTCAATCTTGTGGAGTGCCGACCATTTCCTAAACCTACCCATTTCATGAAGTTATGAAACGACCGGCGTCCCAGCAAGAAATCAAACTGTACAAAAGTATACTATGATAAATTTCAATTGTTCAGATAACACGTGGATATCAATAGCCTCGGGCACATTGGATGCCGGCTTTACATCATACTGGAAGTAAACAGCAAAAACACATTTTATAACTAAAAACGCAAATTTTTTAAGGTAATAAAATGTTTTAAAAATAAAATAGACCACTATACTGCACTTTCATTTCATCTCTAATTATTAGTGTTGGAAGGCAATGTTTAGAGGATCTTTTTGTATTTGATTTAAGTTGAAAACGCCCATCTAGTAGAACCTACAGAGAACGACACTATCGGGGTATATAGTTAGCGCACATGTGTACAGCAGCCTTGACGTCAGTAAAGCCAATTAATTTTGTAAATAGCTGGTAATATTAAGAACATTTAGTGCTGTATTAAACGTGCTATAATCGGTGTATAATTTTATATTCGATGTAATATATATATATATATATATATATATATATATATATATATATATGTATACAATTATGTAAATATATATATAGAAAATATTGTGATGATTTATTAATCATTTACAATACGTTTGCACACTCGGCAGTGCTCGCCTTCTATATATATATATATATATATATAGATAACACTTTATTAATTTATTTGCCTACGCTTAGGAGATGACAATCTTCTCCTTATAAACATATACACCGGATTAAATAAATGAACACGAAATATATATATATATATATATATATATACAGGATCATTCGTATCAAAATTTACTTCTTTCAAGATTAGATAGAACTCGGCAAGAAAATAATTTTTCCCTATGGAGGGAGGACGGCAGAAACGTCTTGTTTAGGAGAGAGAGTGAAGTTTATAAATGTAGTTACTCTGCTTTTTTCTCCTACATAGTTGTGCATAATCTATGTTTGCGGGAGAACCAGTTTCGTACCAAATTGATGGCGCTGCGTTACGTGGTTGTCAAGTAACTAAGCGTTTTCGACTAAGGCACTAAATTTGCTATTGCGTGACACTGATCTTTTGACCATACATTTTTGGTCGTAATGGAAACATTTTGCGATTTTTCACGAAAAAGCGTTAACGTAAGACATAACAACAATATAATCAAGCAATAATCAATTAAAAACGAAGAAACAAATACGCTTACAACTCAATTAGGCACATCGGCAGGTGTTTTGCCGGTGTGTATAAACAATCAATGTACGTTGTCTGTTATTAAGTAGAATGTATATATTTAAAAATAAAGTCATGTCAGTGTGAAAAACAACAGATTAAAAAACTTAGTACATGTACTATTTATTTTAGTATATTAGTACAATCGACTGTAACTAGATAACTTCTCATTGTGGATATATGGTGTATAATAGCATAAGATTATAAGCTAGAAAACAAGTGAACCGCATTATTATAATGAAATCCAAACAATGTTCCACCTAAAATACCGGTGAACGATTAGTCAGGATTCGTGGCAGACGAGTCGATGGCTCAGGCGGAAGACGACTTTGACGCTATCATCACGCCAAGATCAGCAACAAAGGTCAATTCTATCGGGGGTGGAAAACACACCTCCGAGGAGAGTGCTCGTTTTAGCACTGTTGTTTGAGCAGTGGGGGGGGGGGGAAGGGGTGGAGTGGGGCTCTTGTTGGAACACAGACACGACCCCCAAGAGGCCATTGCCTGATAGTTCAGCCGATCTGACGACACACTGGAAGGCGTTCCCTGGGGGTGGCCTCAGAATTGGCGGAAAAACCGACCAGTGCAGAAGAATACCTTACCTTGACGGCGAGCCTAAGTGGATGAGTTTGGCAAAAGTATCGGACAGAAGAGACGCCGGGACGCGCGCTTTTGAAGCACTTCCTTTGTCTCCGAGAGACAGCGGCTAATCTGATCTCTCTGTCTCTCTCTCTCTCTCTCTTGCTCTTTTGCGCTCGTCGTTCGGCCTAAGCAAACATACGATACATCGATCTGACCGAGGAACGAGTTGTGCCTTCAGTTTAGCAGAGCTCGGTCTGTATCCCATCTCCCCCCCCACCCGCCTTTACCCTCCGTCGGTCGGAGCCCGCCGACCGACCGTTGTTGACAAAACGTTCGACATTTTCCGTTTGACACAAAAGGTCTTCCTTTTCGCGGCATTTTTCTACACCGTTCGAGCTTCTTCTTCAAGTAGCTAGTAGTTCTACAGTAAAAGCCAGCCTCGTCAGACAACCGATGCTCGATCCGAGCTCCGCCGAGAGGCGCGCTATAGCTGGCTGCTTCGCGCCGCGGGTATGTGGGTTCCCTGTCCCTGTTTGAAGAGTCAGTGTGTGTGTGTGCGTGTGATGTGTGTTTATGTGTGGGAGCTCGTAGCGTCCGTACCGCTGTGTATTGTATCCGTAGTGCGTTTCCCAGTGGAGAAGAATAGGGGGAACTCTGCCTCCTAGGCAGTCGCCCGTTGTGCCGGCCACCACAACTGGCTGGCTACTCGCTGCACATACAAGTGCGACAAAGCTGCTGCACTTGAACCGCGACGTCGGTGACAGGTCCGGCTTTGCGTTCGTTCGTCAGCGTAGTAGTGGATATCGATGGGGTAGCAAAAGCAGCAGCACCAGCACCAGCTTTAGCGCTGCCAGTTGACACATACAGGCTACATACAGGCTGCATACAATTCGCCCAATAGTGGCGTCCAGAACGGCAAAATGACGGCTGAGAAAAGCCGACCAGCACAGATCTGAAAATGCTCTCTCTATGCAGCACTATGCCGTCAACGCGCCGTTGTCGTCGTCGCCGTCACTATCAACACTATGCTTACCATCCTGCAGCGTCTGACAAAGGTCACATTTACGGGCGCGCACGCCGAGGGCACCAATGACCTCATAGGCTTAGTAACGGCTGCAGCCCGCCAGGCGATGGGGAGGACGGGGGGGGGGGGGGACTACAAAAGGATCTAGCGGTGCAAACTCGATAATAAGGCTAAACGAAGTAAGTATTTCGAACGGCAATGACCCTGGTCGTCGTCGACGACGACGACGACAGCAGCGACACCAGCAACAACGCCGATGCCGGTCATGGGCATGGTGTTGATGATGGTGAGGACGAACCCCCCCCCCAACGCTGCTCACTGCGCTTTTATAACTGCGCTGCCGAATAGAATTTATCCGGTCTTTGGGCAATGAGAGCAGTGCAGAGCTCATCGTTGCCACTGCCAGCGTCATCATCATCATTATCACCATCGTCATCATCGTACTAGCCTTCATCATCATCATTATCATCACCCTCATCACCATCATCGTGCCCAGGCGTTAGTCGGCGACTGTCGTCGTAAAAGATTCACACCGCATGATCGCATTGCAGCCATGCCAGTGCTGTTGGCTCGTTTGATGGTGGTGGGGGTGTTAATGATAATAGTGATGATGATGATGATGACTATAATGATGATGAGGATGATGCTAGGTTCTCTTTGCGCTTGCTTGCTTGCTCGCTCGGTCGTTCGTTCGTTCGTTCGCCGGCCGGCCGGCAGACTGGCTCTCTCCCCTCTGTTTCTCTTGTTCAAACTGAGTCTGGCCTCTGGTGTCCTTCTGCACACACCCCCCCCCCCATCCCCCCAGCAGTGGCAGAGCGGCGCAAGACCTTTTGCAGTTAAAGATCGGCGTTTTAATCGCCATTGCCGGGAAGGCTGTTCTTCTTTCTGTCAGGGTCCGTCGCAGAATCGGCCGCGCCAGACCAGACCGTCAGACTCTGCTGCGGAGACTGCCAGAGCCCCTACCCCTCCACCCCCCCCCCCCCGCCCTAGAGTCACCACGCGGGGGTTGCCCCAGGCATGAGGAGGAAGACGGCAGTCGGCCCCGGTTGCTTGCAGCACAGCACAAACGACATTACACACACACACACAACGTAACATCATCACACTCACGCAATCGTTTTGACACAAGCGGAGTCATTACTTGCGTTACTCTTCATCCACCTCTTATTTGCCCTTTTTATTTTCCGTATTCCACCTCCACCCCCCCCCCCCCGCCTGTCTCTCCGCAGAAGACAACGGGTGGCACAGTAGAAGCGGCGGCGACGACGATGACGACGACAATGGGCAAATAACAACAGCGAGCAGCACAGCTAGCAGCAAAGAACAGCAGAAGTAGCACCACCGCTATAAGCCACGCTCTATAATGGCCGAAATCGGCGGCGACAAGAGCCGTCCTAGGCGTCCGGGCGGAGACGGCGTCGTTTGACAGCTAAAATAATAGGACATACCCAAAAAAGGCGGCAGCAAGTGGCGCGACCCTTGGAGGTTACAGCGCCAACACGCATCAGGACGTCGGGCGCTGGGTTCGTCACCATCATCACCCAATAGGTTCGAATGGTAACGTTGGCCCTTGATGGGTAGGCATGTAATAGGTGTGTGTGTGAGTGTTCGTAAAGCCTTTGTGTAGGTGTGTATGTATGTATTTGCGCATGTGTGCCCTTGTGTATGTGTTCCGTTGTGTTTTTGTGTATGTGGGTGAATGTGCGCTCATGGTAGGGGGAATGGAAGAGTAGACCAAGAGAACGGGTAAGATGGGATCGGAGGAGTAAGAGGTTGATGGGGAGGGGATTTGATCTTTTATAGCTCCGAGCCAAGAAGAGAATTATAGTGGGCAGCAGGAAAAAGCTGCGAGCAGAAAGCGAGCAGGGCAACCTTCTCCCTTGCCCCTCCCCTCTCCTTGGGCCGCGTTCGTTTTCGCTGGATCCCCCGGCCGTCCGTCTGCCCGCCAAAAGAGAGGTCAATGTTGTCGTTCGTCGCAACGTGGTCGTCCTCGTCGCGCGGGGATTCGAGGAGCAACTGGTCGCTCCATAAAGTTGTCCGGTCATAAAGCGAAACGACCTAAGGCTGCGGGCAGCAGCAGCCTTCGCTGGTAGCTGTAGTGTAATGCTGGCGTTCCAGTAGTAGTCGCAGTAGGAGCAAAGTAGAACTCGTCCGTAGCAGCTCGTCGCAGAGCGATGTCTCAACGAACGGCGCTAATGCGTACCGCAAATGGTCCAGGCTCTAGAGAAGATGAGATCGAGGAGGGGTTGCGAGGCGACAACTCTCGCGCAACAGACTTAGTAGTTGTCGTCGTTGTAGAAGAAGAAGTAATAGTAGTGACGAAGCGCGATTAAAGTGCAGAAAAAAAAGAGTAAATAAAACTGTGAACATGGCTTAGTGGCAACCTCTCCTGTACTCATTCGAGGTCGGCATCGAGAGTTCAAATCCATCCAGCAGCTCGGTGTCATCGCTCTGCAATTGGTTTTCGTGGTTTCCGTAATTTCAATAGGGTGCATTTGGCCGGAATGAGATGTTGTCTGCCATAATAAAAAAATAAATAAAAAAATAACAACAACAGAACGACAGGTGAGCTTAGATAAAGTCTCTAACATGCTTGGATTGTGTATGACCACGTTTCTTTGATTGTAACTTAAACACACATTTCAGCTGAACGGATGCCAGCCTTTGCGTTGAACCCCGGAGACCGAAGCAGACCCGCGTGATCGAAGCTTATAGCAGTTTGCTGATGCTTGCCGACTTTTTCCGCCTCATTTTTATCTCCCCAAACCCCTCTCTTTATATACCGATACGTGCTTTATTTGGCATATAAAGACTACAAATCTGCAACTCTAAAGATATCCAATGTAACCACATCAAAGCCTGTTTCTAATAAGAAGTCAACTTAGAGGCAACGTTCATCGATCATATGGTATATTGTCTTATATATTATAAGGACTACTTGTTGGTGGGCACGACATACTGTGCCTAGGGTCGATATATATATCCTTATGGTATAGAACCACCGTAGCGACGGCAAAATATTTAAGTCTAGTTCATTGAAGTGTGAAAAAGTGGTAAAGCTAGAGGCCATAATTTTGTTTTATTTGCATAGAGCAGCTGTTAAGCATAGACAAAAATCTGGACGGCGAGTATAACTAATGCTTACTTATTGAATCTATTACGTAGTGCTGTTAACATATGTGGAACCCTTGTCATTATCTACGACCACCGGTTGCACATATCCATACGCTATACTACATTAGCTATATATAGATAATTATATTCTGTAAATAATGTTACCTAAGGCACGACCTCAACGGATGTTAAAGTGTGCCCGATTAGTCCATTCATTTGACTTGCGTCGCTATATATATATATATATATATATATATATATATATGTGTATATATACATATGTTCTACTTCTATATGCTATTCTGCATTTAGATATATTTGCACAAGCTTTGATAAAACGTTGTTTTCAGTATGACGGTTGAAGCAGTGTTGCACCGGCTTGACAATATTCACGCATTCTCGCCCAGTGTGTGGTTACATTTGCGTTTTTTCTGATAATATTTTTTTAAAGATAATTTATTTAACGTTATCCAGTCTGATATAAAAGGGCATAGAGAACATATTGTATACACACTCGTACATATCGTAATAGAGTAGGGTCATAATGGGGAGAGCAAACGACAGCCGGGGAGGGCACGCACCCTACAAGCCTAGGCCTTTTGTTACAATCTACCTCTGAGTTCGGTTGTCTCCGTTGGTCGATATAGGTCTGCCCGGAGTTGGCATCCCATGGTTCTCTTAAATTAGATTTAATATGTCTTAATTTACTGCCTCCGGCCTTTCAACCTACCAATAAAAAAATACAGTGCGACAGCTGCCAGGCGCATCGCCGGTTTTTGCACGCGTTTGCCTGGTGGGACGGTTGCTGAAGTGTACAAATTGTATATAATGACGACTGTATTGTAATTGTGTACCATATTAAAATGCAAAGATATTGCGAAATAAACAATATGCACATGAATACAAACTACAGAGGCGCACTGAAATATAAGGCTGACAGCTTGCTTTTTGTGCTTTTTCCACCACACAATTTTAAACTTTAAGGGACGCGACAGTACAACAGCGTCAGGCGGTCTCTTCAAAATGTCTCAAGTAATCCTAACATCTAACAAAGGTCAAAGCGATGACGGCAGTGATCTGTTTTCAGCTTCTCACAAACCTACAAGTCTAAAGAAGTACATTTTTAGTCTATCATGTATCGTGCAATGACCGAGCCCACGGCCCATGGTATATATATATATATATACAAAAACTTTTTAGCCAAAACCGATCCAAATGCGCTCATGAGGTGCTGGACGGCAAACATACCATACACAACATGCAGGCCACCGAGGTTGTAGAACACTGGGCCAACACGATGACACAACCACCCCCAGAACCACTCCCTTGCCCCGTATACACTCCCAACTCTGATCTCTTTGAGGTTTCCCTCCCTATCTCCCTAAAGGAAACCCACGTAGCTCTCCGCGGACCTTCAAAAGCACTAGGCTTGGACGGGATTTGTCTTTCGTCCCTCCGTAAACTCCCGTTAGAAGTAGTCTGTTGTATTCTTAACATACTATTAATTAGCGGTATTGCCTCAGCCCATGAAACTGCTCGCTTAGCGTTCATCCCTAAAATCAACAATGCCACATCCCCAAGCGATTTGCGACCCCTATCTATTAGTTCATACTTACAACGAACGCTTAACAAAATTCTTTCTAGACGCCTCCAGAACTCTATTAAGCTTCTCCCAATCCAGCGAGCGTTTCTCCCCTATAATGGTACCTTCGAGAATCTTGCGGTTCTGGATGGTATCCTTAACGATGCCAAGTCTGCAGGACGTGAGCTCAGACTCGCCTCAATCGACCTCCGTAAGGCGTTCGACGTGGTGAGTCATGACTCCGTCCTGTGGTCACTCCGGACTCGCGGATACCCGTAGGTATTCATTAACTATATCGAACGCTTGTACCTCTCATCTAAAACTCTCATAGAATTTTGACAAGAATGTCGCACATTTCGGCCAACTAGGGGTGTTAGACAGGGAGATCCTCTGTCCCCCCTCTTATTTAATCTAGTTCTCGACGACATTCTTTCAAAATTAGACAAAACTAATATCGGGTACCAACTTACTGATGACTTCCGCCTTATGGGCTTAGCCTTTGCGGATGATCTCATCCTGCCTAGCCTCCACGAAATCCACTCTCCAACGGCTCCTTAATATTGCGGACCCACTTTTGAAATCCCGAGGCCTTGAAATTAATACTAATAAAAGCTTTACTATCTCCCACCTATTTAATAGGAAGGAAGGTAAAGGTTTTATCAATACCGTACCAGAATTTAACGTTGGAGATCGGCAATTGCCAGCTAAAGGTATGAGCGATCGATGGAGATATCTTGGAGTCGACTTTGACAGCAATGGCAGAGTTGACTCCACCAGGGATATACTCCTTAATTTACTCAACAGACTCACGATAGGCTCCCCTTAAACCCCACCAAAGACTCATATTTTTTGAAAGACTTTCTCATTCCCCGTCTCCTATATAAACTGGTCTCCGGTCCCAGACCATCTTACGCACTCCTTAGTGACCTAGATAAAGAGATCAGAAAGGTTGTTAAGTCGAAATGGCTTAAGCTCGAAAACTCGGTGCCGAACGCCTACCTGTACACGCACACAGCACACGGCGGTCTGGACATCCCCTGCCTCCAAACATTCATTCCCAGACTCCGCCTCTCCCGCCTGACAGCACTACAACACTCCACGCACCTTGGGGTCCAATGGATGCTAACCACCGAGCACTTTAAAAAAGATCTTGCGAAAACAAGACTTCTTTGCGAGCGCTTGGGAACCTCCATTGAGACCGCTACACAAGAGACCGACTACTGGTCTCAACAACTACACAACACGTTCGATGGGGCACATTTTAAAAAAGCACACGAAACGCCCTCTTGTACATTACTGGATTAAGGGTATGCCCTACCTATCTGGTAAGGAGTATTTAAACCTACTAAAGCTCAGGATCAACGCACTACCAACGCGTGCCAGATTGGCCAGGGGACGCCCGGGCTACAACACACGTTGTAGGCACGGGTGTCATGCGCCTGAGACGTTGGCTCATGTCGCTCAAATGTGCGATACAACACACAAACAAACCATAAAGAGACATGACGACGTCTGTGATCGCGTGGCGCGTCTTCTCCGCGAAAGGGGTCATGAGGTGGTTCGTGAGCGAGTATTCCGTCGACCGGGCGCACCGGGTCTAAAGCCCGACCTCGTAATAACAACACCTACCGAGGTCTGGGTTTCAGATGCCGAGGTTTGCGGCCCGAACCGGGACCTGGCAAAAGCACGGCAAGACAAGATCGCCAAATATGACGTCGAGTTCCTAAGAGCGGCGCTCCCCGACCCGCAAAAGCCTCGCAGATTCGGATCCATCACTATCTCTATGAGTGGTGTATGGGACTCCGAATCTGCGAGGACGCTCTTGGGGCTCGGCGTCACGAAGAGGAATCTTATGGATCTCACCGTTTTAACTTTGCAAAGAACCTTGAGGATATACCGCTCGCACCGGGTCCATAAGAGCGGGGGCTACCATCAAGCAAGGACACGAACAACTGACTCTTAACTTCACGTGACACCTTTTTACCACCATTTTTATTAAGGCGAGCACTGCCGAGTGTGCAAACGTATTGTAAATGATTAATAAATCATCACAATATTTTCTATATATAATATACATTTAGATTGTACGTTTAGAATATATATATATATATATATATATATATATATATATATATATATATATATATATATATTTATTTATATAACCGTAACATGAAGTACAACTACAGCTTTCGTTAACAATTCTATTTTTATACATAATAGTAAGTGTAGACCGATCAATGTGCCAGTGTCAATATCACGATGCCATTGATGACAATAGAATAAAGATAAATAGCGACACGCTCAAAATACACACAAGTGGGGTATGTGAATGTTTGGGAATACATCAACGTCTACCCGGCCTTTTTGCTTAATTTGCAATGGCGTTCTCCTGCAACAACGTGCACGCTGATACCCTCCCCCCCCTCCCCGCTTACTGACTGCTAAGAAAGGTACAAAGTAGGTAGTCAAAGGCAAAAACGTAGGATCGATCTGTGCGTACCTTGCACGCGACCTCAGCACTGAGGTCCGTATGAGATACCGCGGTACGCCATGGCAGAAGCACAATAGCGACCAGCACCGACACCAACTCAGATCACGACAACGTTTGCGCCAGCGTCAACAGCTACAACTACGTCCACGCCGCAAGCACAAAAGCACAATCCTCCACCAAATCACAATAGTACCACTACCACGACCACCATGTGGAATTTTTGTTTTTTACTGGCGGTCCGAAGTTGTGTCGAACACCGGGCACACCGGGTTTTTAGAGCCTTCTGTTGTTTGCACCGAAACCACTATAACTTGTACTGCACGAATTAAGGTGATAACTGACCAATATGACTACTACTACTACGTACTATTTGAACATACGCGAACGCCAGACTACAGCAGAATACGACATGACAACCAGCTGAGATACGCTGTTATTCTGTCCTTAGCTCTATGAACTCATCAAATTTAGCGTACGTTAACCTTCAGTACGTTGAACGTGGTACCTACGAATTAGTTTTATCGTTAGGATGCAAACTCTATAGCTGTCATTGAAGATCAAATTCGGAGATGTTTGGCGTCCGAGTTACCAAAAAAAAGCCAATGTCTTATACCGTACTCACTTGCCATTGGTCAGACACAACTTTGGTCAAGTTTGAAGACCCGTCACTTCTGCTCCCAAAAAGATCGAAATATTAATTTAGATGATTTCGACCGGGATTAACTTAAAACCTTCATGCTTGAAAGAGAACAAACGCAAACACTCAGCAAAGCTCACGGTGGCTACTCGAGAGCTTAGTGAAGGACCCTGAGTAAGCCACCAAACGAACACTTCGAAAACTGAAAATACTTTCTAAACTCTGTAAATAGGTCCCTCACAAATTGAGCAACTGATTTCAAAAATGTTGGTATAAAATAGGTTCGTAATTGTTTCTAAGTAAGAATCCATTTCTAAACACGTGACAAAAAAGTGTTCAATGTTTTTAAAGAATTAAGCAAAACACTCTATATGTATATATATTATATATATATATATATATATATATATATATATATATAGCAAAACCCTATATATGTATAAATAAAAAGTATATTCGCCACTGTGGGAGTGCACACTTTGCCTTATGAAGCACATAACCTTATTCGGCACTAAATAGCATTTCGCGACTTGCCGGATTCGTGTACCTAAAAGCCACAATCCAGCACTGCGCGATTTTTTTTTGTCAGCCAGGTAACCCGTGTTATTTTGGTACGGTCATACATTAAACAGTCAGCGTCGTGGCGGTGTTCGTCGGCGTTGTAGTGGTCGTTGTTGGCTGGCTCCGTCGTCGTGTTCTCCCTGTTGTCGTCATTGCTGGCTAGTCACGATTCGTGTGGTCGACTTTATGGCGGAATGGCGGCGGCGGCACAACTTTGCAAGCGCTCCCCAAAAGTGGGCAGTAGTTGCCACGCAAGCGACTGCGATGCTGTAGACGGCGGCTCGTGACCACAGCGGCCTGCAGCCTTACCAACTGCAACGGTAGAGGCAACAGTGGTGCTACCGCGCTTTGTGAGTCGCCAACCTCGCCACCTACGCGACGACGGTAATATACTGCCCTATTCCTTTAGGTCTAGCTGCGGATGGCGCCGCCCGCTTACTGACCCGGGTGGCGCCGCCCTTACTGGCCCGGGTGGCGTTCTGCCGCCCGTCTGCTCCTTGTTCCCATTCTCGTTTCGTTGTTGCTCCGTTCTGTTGTTTGCTCCGTTTGCTCCTAGCTGCCACCACCGCCGTCTCCGCTCTACCACGTTTGTCCCACTTCTGAATGGCTGCTGGATAGATGGCTGTGCTGTCGCGTAAGCGTGTTGTCCTTCTAGTGTACGTGTGGACTGGTACAAATGTGTTTATCCTTACGCTTGTCGGCAAATGTGTGACCGCGATGTGTGAGTGTATGTGATACGCGGTCGATATGTGTCGCTTTCCTCGCATACCTGGCAAGCTAAGCATATAACAGTTCAAGCGCTCGCTCTCTCTCTCTCTCTCTTTGTATTTGTGGCTAGTGCTGCGACAACAACTTCAACCAGTCCTGCTGTTACGGGTGCGACTATTACCCTTAAGAATACAGGGCATGGACTTCGCCTTTTAGAGGTAAATGTACTTCACGTTCGACCATACCCCATCGACGCCGCCTAGCCGCCGACAATGGAACCACCGGCGCTAGAGAGGCAGGGGTGAGAAGGGAAATTTATGTGCAACTGCAATTCTATGTAACTATAAATTACATTTTTCTATAGCCAGTCATTAGGATATCAAGACGTGGGCTTGTGGCGAGCGGGGCACAACGCCTGTCTAACTCTTTGGGCCAGTGTGTATTTGACTAAAAATGGCGCCGTGCAGCAACCTGGGTGGAAAATGGTGTGACGCTTGGTGCTCACAATCTACTATCACAGGCCCCAAACGGTGAAGGTTCTGCTGTGACAGTAGGCGTTTAGTTTAACTGACCTCGATGCAAAAATCTGCTAAATGGTCCTCTGCTTCCCCTTTTGTGTTCCACGCCTAGGTGTTGGCAGTGTGCTCTTGTAACATTGGTTGTTCCTTTTTAATTGCAAAAATCGGATTTTATTGGTTTTCTTTTTGGTTGTCGAGTGTATGACGCACTGTTTTTCGAAGATCGGGGCCCTTTTATAGTTATATTTTACAATGCTAAACGCTGAACAGTATCGCCTTAGCAAGTGGTCGCAGATTAAGGGTGGTATAGCAAAAATGACGTCACAGTTACTTGACTAGAAATCACTGAATGACAGAGTTGAACGGGTTGCAAGAGAGCTAAAAATGTTATTTACTTATGAAAAGCATTTAGAATAAGCGTGTACCTTAAGTTAGCTTTAAGAATGGGGCAGCGTATGGATTATTGTTTACAAGCGTAATCTGCACGGCTAGAGAAAATCTACTCTGCTTTATCCCCATTATCTGATCAATAAAGTTGAATAGTCTTAACAACATTTGTTTACTTAAGGTATGGGTAGAGCAGATAATAAGTTCAAGCTTTGCATAATTTCTTATTAAGGTTGCGCCATTGTCAGCCAAACACATTTGCCTAACAAGTTGAGCAGAAATTGTGCTCCGTGTGCCACAGATCCACGTCTTAACACCTTGATGACTGGCTCAAGAATAATTTAATCAATAATTACAGAGAATTCTAGTTGTACATAAATTGACCTTCTTGCCCATGCATCTCTGGCACCGGTCCTACTGCCTGTCTAATATCGCGAACGAACGCGTTACGAACGTAGACAGCGAAGCCAGCTCTAACAGATGCCCTTATTGCCATGGAAACAAATAAGCGATCTATTTTACAAGAAAAGGTATGGCTTCCACATTAAGTTTGTCAGCACACCGCCATCTGGCGATGCTTTTTACAACACAAGACCTCCTCTTAATTAAAGGGAAAGGGCTGTCGTATTACAAGCTACAGCTAAGTCGCAATAAGGCAGACGGCAATCAAAATGCCGGCTCAGGTAAATGTCAATACTAGTACGGTCATGTCGTATCATAAACGTGGTCTCGTTAAAACGGTGTAGTTTGTCAGTAGGTCTCCTTGGTTGTGAGTCAGAGCGGCATGCGATTATACCGGATACATTGTAAACGGGTGCCATCACTTCGTATGTTCCCGTAGTGACTTTTGTGAAGACTATAGTACTCAGTGTATTTGTCGGTTCTACTCGCAGCAATGCGCTAAGTACCACGCTGTTGGCTGCACGGCACCACAACAATATATCTGCACTTCCTCTTTCGGTAGAACACAGGACAGCAAATAATGATACTTAATACACACACACATTTTAATTTTTGTCACATTTAAAAATTGTATATACGAGAACTTAGAACTGTGAATTTGCGGTGTCGTGAATAAATTAATATTAACATAAACCAATATGTATATGCTCTACTCAAGTGAGATTAATAAGACTAATTGAAAACAGTGTAGTGGTCCGGACGAAGTGTGACTGATGGCAAATGGGCTGTTGGACTGTCACAGTTAAATACTGCGATACGATCTGTACACGTATTTGAGTCTGTAAGAAAGGGGCTATAAACCATACAAAATAGATTCCGCAATAGGAAAAAAGATAAATCATTTTGCAAAAAAAGGGCGCACATTGGATACCTTTAACACCAACAGAGTGGCGTTTGTAGGCACAATACTGTGTTTTATATGAGTCACGTTTGCTTTGTGCAGCCCGATTCACGTATTTTTTACAAAAAAGAGACCAGAATGCCCATGCATTGCAGAAATTCGAGTATTGAACTTTTATCGCGCCTAATTTTAAAAATACATTTGTTTGTTTATTAAACAATGGGCTCATGCCTGTTGCATTTTACACACTTTTTAAGAGGAGTTTAAGATTATTAGCGTGCAATTCAATAATAAGATCAGTAAAATATAAGCGCCAATATCATGACTTAACTAAAGCATAGAGAAGCGTGATCATACGGAAAGCCGTATAGCTCCTATCGGCAACGCCGCTAAACGGCATAAACCTATACATAGCTATTCTATAGTTCTGTAGAAATGAAGTGTGTCACAAGCTTCGTGTTTAATAACGTTAGCCACATTAACCAAAAACACGTTTGGCGGCTTGATCGCTTCTATATGAGAGACTTTCCGGTCTGTGTTACCGTAAATTCGACCCTATCGGCAACCCTATCTCATTTAACACATGTCAAATCAACTATTTAAGAAATGTAACGCGTCTCAGTTGAGAAGGATTTGCAGTGATATGTGTCTTGATGATTTTCTCATGCACACTGGGAGCAACCCGAATAACAAATTATTGTAACGTTTTTGGTCGTGGAACAGCGATGGGAATAGAATGCGTACCGACCCTCAGAGTAACGCTGTCTCAGCGGCAGGACCAGCTTTACAAGCCACCCGTTTGCGACCGTGCGTCCCACTAGCAATTGGAGGAGTAGCTAACATCTCATCCCTAACCGCTAGAGATCCTTTGAATCGACTCGCTAGTCGTAGATGCCAATACACTAACCGCTGTCGTTGAACTACAAAAGTCAACTGTAGACGCAACAGTAGAGTGATGGTTAATCGCCTTCGGACACAATTGATGCTGCGAATTTCTCGCACAAGATGCACTAGTACTCGCCCGGAGTTTTGCCGTTTTCTGTGTGGTAAGCTCGAGCCTGAAAGATCAAGAAGCTCCCATGGTTGATTCCAGTCGACGGCATACTCCTACGGTATGCCGTCGTTATATAAGATTTCGTTATCTCTATTGTTCAGTTGTGCATATTTATTAATTTACTCTTTTTATATCTGTACTTTACCGCCAGTTTTGTCTGCAATTAAATCTTGCTATAGATGTTGCCGTTTTAGTCTATTTAACAGCGTGGTTGAAAGGAGAAGTGAGTGCGACAACAAAAGTAAGTGCTTGCAGAGCAAAAAAGGCAAGAGTAATTGATAAGAATGGACAGTGGTACGCATCTGTGTCCTCCATTCATAGTATCTTCGATCAAGACCAAGTCGTGAGTAACCTTAAGTAATTGAGTGCAGCCAATACGCCTGCCCGTAGAAGAGAAGATGGTCTTTGGGATGAGGCTGGTGATGCAGTTCGCCCACTACCATTATTTTTGTTTGTTGTTTAATCTACTGAAAGCTACTTGTGTTGTTGTGTACCCAATTTTAGTGACAGCGGTGGGTCAGCCGGCTAATGCACCGTTCCAAAAAAATAAAAACAACAAGACCTTGCCATAGAAGCCATGATTAATACACCAGCGTCGGCCTAATCTAGGTTTTTTCTGAATTCCTTCTCCATCTGTGGTCCTGTTACCACTGGTTAGGCTTCGTCCCATATGGCGGCGTAGCGCCGTTGGTAGTTCGCGCCGTTGTGTGCTATACTCTCTGTCTTGTGGTGTTCTTGATCGCAAATTCGTTTATTTGTTCTGTTTGAAGGTCGATCGATTCGATGTCAGAGGTGTAAATGTAATGCAATGTCGCGCTTGTGTTCTGTTCAGTACTTGGTCAGTTCATGTTGTCATAAGAATTTGTTGTAAAAAAGGCCCACATAAAATTGCAACGTTGACCAACATAGCCGGATAATTGAATGTGGAACAAATAGCGAAACAAATAGCGTAACACGTCTAATACAGGTAAGATCTAAAAAAATCTAGTCTTCGGTACTTATAAGTAATTGCCTAAGATGTAATCTTAAGGGATTACAAAAACACAGGGGAGGGTTAGACCGTGCTTGGTTGGAAAATGATTTATTTATTTAGGCATTCCCTCGCCTCTATAATTCTCTAATGGAAAACGTTTATGTCTAGTACTAAAACGCCGTGGTGTTTTTAAAGGCAAATGCGAAGTGAGGGGCCGTGATTGGCGAGGATTTAGTAAAGAAGTTTCGATAATTACCTTGAGCTATCCTGAGGGACTTTGAAGTAACGGGCACGGCTACATTGCGGAGCAAAGTACCATGTTCAATGCATGTGAAACGTCGTTTGGCATGCATCAACTTTTAATTAGTCGTATTTTATAATCTGTTTAAGCTATTTTAATGATAATTTTTATAGAATTGCATTTGCTTGATTCTACCATGTCTTCTATATCCTGCAACTTTACGATCAAACCTTGCTTAGCACTTAACACTTTTTTACGCGTCTTCTACCTCTGGTATCTTATTTTGTGTAGAGAAGTAACTAAAGAATGCGGTGGAAAAGTCAACGCAACCACCAAGCTCATCTCTAAGTGTTAGGCGGTAGAGTGGGACTTCACATCCCCATTCCCCATCGACTAAGAACTGCAGGGGCCAAATTGTAACTTACAATCGTTCTAGCACTATCTAGTTGGTTTCAGCTGAATTATTTTTTTTTTGGTGTGATTTAGATAGTTATGCTTAGATGCGGTTAGCACAGCTCATAATATATATTTTTTTATATAAAAAAGCAACTGGAAAACTAGTAAGTAGAATAACTGGGCGTTTGCCCTTCTTTTTGCTGACCTAGCCTGCCATGTGAGGGATGAGTTTAGAAACGCAGTCATCACAATGCACGCGGATTACGTTGCCGTTGCACACCGCGACTTCGGGGCCATCTAACGTATGATCGTTGACACTGAAGCTTACCTAAGCCACAAGAGACTTTAGGTAAATGTACGGAAGACCAAAGCGATTAAGTTTCGCCGAAGAGGATGATTGGCTGCGGCATATAAAAGGACATTGTAACGCGACTCTTTAAGCCAAAAGTTGTACTACTTTTATTTATAGGGTAGCATCTGGGGACATCTCGTATTGGCAAACTTTGCACAATTCGAAAGGTGTTGTTCAATAAAGCGCGGCGCAGGCTTACGACGCGGAAAGAAAGTCATAGTCCATAGTACCCGCTCAAAGGTGTTGGCAATTTGAGGGCTTTCTCCGTCACCTGGCGCAAGTGGAAGGCGCCTTGTAGATTCTGGACAAGGACAGCTTTGATATACTTTGCTATATTTACAATGTTGACCACCAGGTAAGGACGACGTGATTCGTGTAGGAAAGGCAGTGAGCTCTGAGGGGAGGTCTCAGCCAGAGCACGTCGTCGTAAGTTATGTTCCATAGAAAAATCAAGTATAGAGACTTGTGGCATCTCTGCAATCACAGTAAAGGTATCATCCAGTAATGCAGATAGCGCGACAAGACTCTAATAATGTGAAAGAGCCCTTTTGTGAAGATTCTCAGATATGGGTAGAGAGACCAAGAGGATATCGGGTTTTCTAGGCGGAGACCTGCGGAAAAGCTCGCCCCTCCCCAAAGTTTTGGGGGTGTGCCTCCATTACACAAGTTAGCATAGGAGAGAATTAAACGAACAAATGAGCTTCAAAAAATAAAGAGAAACGTTATAAATATGCATTTTATAGAGATTTAGTAGCCTGCTATGCGGATACGTTTCAGGTATGTGCCAGCATAATGCGCATGCTTTAAAGGATTTTTTTGTAAGGATAAAGGAGTCATTTTTAGTTGCTCCTAAGGCTGCTCCACGTACTAAATAGTTTAACATTCTTGCATAAAGTATCACAAAATTGATTCGTATTATTAATCATCTGTGGTCTTGCTTGTCGTTTTTTTACTCAGATGACAACGCACCTACGACCTTCATATTGTACCGAAAATTATAAATATAATATACAACACGTACGCATATATGTTGTATGTTATATTTCTAATTTTGGCCAGCAGATACCGAATACTTGCGTTGCAATCGCAATTCTCTGCTGCATATTATGTTTGTTTCTATATGAGTCATATATGGCATTCGTTCGTCACACTATCTCGCTTGTTCCTCTCCTGTAATCTATGCACCCTTTTCCGTCTAGCCTAGACCTGACCGAGACACTCGAAAATGAGTGTGTACGCTAAACGACTATACCTAGCGAGCTTGTTGAAAGCACCCTGTTGATTGACAAATACGCAGTCTCTTCCCCAGAACTACTGCCCCTTTCCTTATCTCTCCCTCTCACTGCCATTCCTTGCTGACGGTCCTTCCGTACAAGCACAACTGACGTTCCTTCATGCACAAGCACAACTCACCAAACGCACTTCGTTAACGTTAACCTGACAGCTTGCATGGAGGTCGACCCTCGATCGTTTACGGATCTGAATGGCGACGTAGGTAAATAGGTACTGGTCGCAATAGGCACTGGCTGCAGTAAATACTGGGCGCTGCAATTGATTCTAGGTCCTCTCCTCGATTCGATAGGTCTCCGATAGTGGTGGCGGCTCTATGGCCCATGGGGCCGACCGGACCAGCAAGCTCCATCTTTTCAGTCGTCCGCGTTCTACGCGTGGCGCTACGAGAACGGCGGTTCCACGCTTCGGCCGCCCGTTTCTTCGTTTCGTCCTTTGAACGGGACAGCTTGGACATAAGTGTTTGCTGACACCGCCGATATCACGGCTTCTGCTGTCGGCGTCCCTGCCTCGGCGTGTCCGCCGCCCAAGTTGGCGGAATCGCGCACAACCCGAGGAATGTGCCGCTTTGAACCGATAGCAATCTTGACCAGGACGCCAGAGCTTGGTACAGCGTTAGCGACAACATCGCTGAAGTTGTCGTTAATGTTGTTGTTGCTGTTGTTGATGGGGCTGTCGTTAATGTTGTTGTCGTTGTTGTTGTTGCTGATGTGGCTGTCGTTGTTGACGCTGTTGATGTGGCTGTCGTGGTCGATTTTTGTTGTTCTGTCGTCAATAGTGACGACGACAACGACGACGACGTTCGTCGCCTAGCGCAGGACAGCTCCAAGGACATTCTCGTCGAGTGTGAAAGCGAGAAGGGCACCTGTGAAATGTCGCGCGACAACGCGACAACAGCTACGACGAGAACAACGACGATGGCGATGACGACGACGACTACCACGACCACGGTGACGATGATAACAATGAGAGGAGGCGATGGTCGTCCTACTCGCCAAAGGTATTTTAATTAACGTCTAGATTGATTTTTTACAGCATATATTACTTGGCCAGCGGCAGCAGCAGCAGCAGCAGCCGCCGCCGATTGGGTGGGCGGACAGAGGAGCAGGCGGGCAAACGGCGGGAAAGCAGAATCTCATGACCGGACTGATCGTGATCGCCGCAGTAGCCGAGTGCCGAGATCGGCTATTGAAAAGTTTCCCCCCGTCGTCGTCGGCGTCGTCGTCGTCGTTGTGCTGCGAGGCTACCGGACTGGGCTGGGCTGGGGCTGCTTCGTTCGTGTACGGAGAGAAGAGCCGCCGCCATCTTTTGCCACGCGGCCACGTCTCGACACCGCCTGTACGGCGTGGCGTGCCATTCGTCTCGGGTTCACGCACGCTGTCGCCTTCCCGCTTCCCGGCATCTGCATTCTGCGATCTATTTCCTATTTCTCTCGCGCCAATCCCGGTGTCCCGGCCCATTCTTGGTTCGACGCACGCCGCGTCCTGGCGGCCTCTTTATCCAATCGACGACGCGGCCGTTAGCTGGTTAGCGTATGGCATGTGGCATGTGGGTGCCCGCCTGCGAGTCTATGACGACAGCTAGTGTGTGGATGGGCTAGCGTCCGAACGGAAAACAGGGAAGGAGGGGGAATGGGAGGTGAAGAGAGACCAGCAAAGATTCCCCGGGAGTGTGCCGGGAATAGCCCAGTGTGCTCCAGCGCTCTGCAGGTGACCCCTCTCTATAGCTCCGCCTCTAGCTGGTTTTCGTTTAATATAATTTCGCATCTCGTTTAGGTTGCTCGTCTGTTGGTTTCTCGTTCGCTTTTACGTTCTATATCACAAGGTCGAGTAATATACAAATTCGTTAATTTTATTTTAAATATCTGCAGGTTTTAGATGTACCACTTTAAAAATATATTTCGTGTGCCTGCATCACGACTCCTACTGTCAGTGTTGTCGGCTATATCCTCTACAGCGTCCCGTGGACATACTAGCTGGATTATGAGTTCATAGCATCGCTTGTCAGATGTTCCAAAAGGCGCATTTGGATTACAGCACAGAGGAGAGAGAGAGAGAGAAGTTGCTCGAAAGTAACAAAAATAAATATCATATGGATTGTGAATCATGTGGATGGATCAAATGTTCTGCCTTATTTAAAATAAGTAGCGTGGGCATCGAGGATACGCTACGTTCTGGACGTGGCCATAACAGCTTCGGATGAGAAAACTGTGCTAGAACTCTACAAACTCGAGTTTGTAGCACAACAGACGCCGATTAGAGTTGTGCGAAATAGCGAAACAGATAGTCATTAGCTATGGTGCAGTAAATCAAGTATTGCACCAACATCTATGCATGCATTTCCAAATGGCTACCAGACGAGCTAATACATGAGAAAAAACTGACACGTGTGTCACTTTCGGAATGCAATTGGGAAGTTTTTAAACGTAATACGCAGTTTTTTTTGGTCTATTTATAACTGCAAAAGACCGCCTACAGGGGTAAAGACGCGTATTTCGACCGGAGAGGTTTCTCACGGCCGTTTTCTGGGATGCAAACTGTAAGTCTGTAGAGTGAGATTGTTATTGTGGGCGGCTGTGCAGGTCAAGCGAGACACAGATTAGCGACAGTTGGTAGTGGGGGCGCACTGAGCAGAGAAAAGGGGCACGCTACACCAACAGCACCTATCTGTCGTCGCTACTGATGCTGTGCTACCTAAATTTGGTGCCGGTAGAAAAACTGACGACATTGCAGTTCGTGGAACAGAGACGTTGCTGAGGTGCGGGGGGTCGAGGAAGGTTCGCAGAGTAATGAAACAGGCCGCCAAGGCGGCGCTATACCCACGTAGCAGAGGAGTTATATGGAATAAAACTTACAGTCGTGGTAGTCAATATTCGTGTTTTCTTCCCATTAACTCAGTGAGATTCTCACAAAATGGTATTTTCAAGTTGACTACCTTTCTACACGAGGAGCGATGACTGGGGACTAAAATACTACGCAGCACTCTTGGGTTAGTTGAAGGAGCGCGTCATGGCATTACGGCCCGCAATGCAGGACAGGACTGTGCTATTTCACCACAACAATGCACTCGCTCACACGTCTGTTTTTTTGCGTGGTCAAAATGCGGGAACTAAAGTTCTAACTTCTTAAGCATACGAGTATTCCCTTATGTTCTCCGGACCTGGCTCTGAACTACTAGCTGTTTGAAAACCCCAGAAAGTATATCTATCTATAGGAAAGAGATAACAAACCAGCATTCGTGTGATATGCGCCGTTTACAAATATTTTAGGTTTAAAAAGATTGTAAATAATTTGCTTGTGGCTTAATAGTTATTGAGTATCGTTGATGGTGGTGCATGGCCGTTCTTAGTTGGTGGAGTAATTTGTCTGGTTAATTCCGATAACGAACGAGACTCTAGCCTATTAAATAACTCACAGAATCTCGTCTTCTGTGGCGTTCCTTAATGGGATCAAGTGTGTTTAACACTTTGAAACAGAGCAATAACAGGTCTGTGATGCCCTTAGATGTTCGGGGCCGCACGCGCGCTACATTGAGAGACAAAATGAGCTTTCCAGTCTTTAATAAGGCTAGTAATCTTTGAATGTTTTTCTTAATGGGGATAGGGGATTGCAATTGTGCCCCTTGAACGAGGAATTCCCAGTAAGTGCTAGTCATTAGCTAGTACTGATTACGTCCCTGCCCTTTGTACACACCGCCCGTCGCTACTACCGATTGAACCCAATTGTGTTGAGTTTCCGAGCATCGGGGGGGACTATACTGAATAATAAAAGGTACATGGTTGTTGTCCGTATATTGCTTGCATTCTTTGGTACGAACTTTTTGATCCAGCTAGTATGTAATAACGATAGTGTTTTGCATATGCACACGCGCTATCATACCCATCAATCGATCCATATATCTACGTATTCTACGAATAGTTCCTCAAATGGTCACCCATAGACAGGCGTGGTCAAACTTTGTGAAAGCGACTACAGCCTTCTACATTTTTGTCGATCTACAGACAGGGTAATATCGCATAGGCGACGACTGCTCACCAATAAATGGCAGCGTGTCTTTCTTCTGACATTGGGAACGAAATGTCAGGCCGGACAACACTTACAATACTTACAACACTTACTTGTTGCAGACAAAGAATGCAATCTAAGCTATATAAACCTTGTTTATGAGGGCGGAGGCGGTTGTTCTTGTCAAAAACATCTGTAATAAAGACTCAGGCCTTCTAACTAAAAAAAGCGGCCGCTGCATTTACGAACATTTCGTGGCAAAGCTAGTTTAATTTTATAGTCGCTACAATTTTCTGCCATAGAAATTGCCATAGAAAAAAACAGCATTGCACATCCTGACTCAAATACATGAAGCTCACACGATCAAAAGAAGTTTATAGATTTAAGGTACAGCCTTAATTTCACTATTACCATATGTTCAGAGATTTTGGATACGCAGTAGACTAGCAAACTCAAAGGCTAGTTGGACCAATGCTATTTGGTCACTTTTGTTCTCGAATTGTGGGACAGTACTTAACCTCTCAAATGTTTTCTCAAAGAACCGGGTCCGCAAAAACAAGATAATCAAAGAAACTAGAAAACGGGCAGGAGTTAAGTATGGTTTTTGACTTAGCTTTCTGAGGTACCTTGTACCCCCAACATTTCAGGTAGACTTTTTAGAGTCAGTATTTGTAAAGCCAAAATATCGAACTCATTTTTATGGATTCGGCAAATAATAACATTTTAACCCGCTAAATAGACTCTAATTCAGGACGAGTTCCTATGCTCATGAATAGGAACCCAAAATACCATACGGCCATACGACAAATTAGTAAATATCCATAATTGAAAGCCGTTTCCCATGAGATGCTTAGTCCAGGCTAGCTTAATATTTATATACCTGCCGTTATTTAATGAAATGATAATGGCAGACCCTCATGGGTTTCTGTGACTCCATTTTGGAAAATAATTAATATATAGTGTTCAGGCTTTGCTTAATATGTGGTAGCTGAAACTCCCGCCAGCGCTCGAGTGAATTTGTTGCAACAGTTCGCTTCTTCGAACGCTCTGGAAACACAAATACAGAAAACACCAGACAGATTGACAAAAACTCAACAAAGCTGAGCCAAATCTATCCGCATGATGAACACAAAATGAACTGGTCCAACCACTAACACCTCAAAAAAGATTTCTCAGATAAACAAAAGGTTTGTCCGCATGTTGGGAGAACGAGCGCCGCACGCCAACCGCATTGGTTGGCTAACTCTCGACCCAAGTTGATACAAAATGTGTTACGTATCACCACTCCATCAAGTCAGAACTCCCTTCAAAATGTCTACCAGAGCCTCAAGCTGGTCTGGTTGCATGGGCCTCGAATCTCAGCGTAGAAGTAAAGCGCCGCGAAACCAGCATTTAAATCTTCTCAGGCATTGATAGTCAGTAGTCCTAGACGCGGTGTGACGGCGTGGTTTGAATTTTCTTTAAACGATTCCCATTGAGAATAGATCATAAATCAAACCACTGAGCGTCACCGAGGCTATGTCGTCACAATAACCGTACGGAAAACTCTAGATATTTTGACATGCGCGTTGCATTGAAGATATGTCTCATGGCGATTCCAAGCCCGTAAAGAACGGAGGATAGATGGAAAAGACACTCTGCATCGCTCAATTAATAACTTGACCAAAAATGTGTATTAATTTTATCACGTTTATCAATGTTGCCGGATCAATTTGTGTAGCATCGATGCTCAGCGCGAATTTATCTTACATTAATTCCCCGTACGCAGTGACTGCCCATTGCAGGTTCTGGTGCGTGTGAACCGAGGACGTTGGAAATTCGAATAAACGGGCTTATTGAGGTAATCTTTTCGTAGTAGGCATTCTTGGGCGCAAAATTCATCCTAGCCAGAAGCGTGATGAGAGCCGCCTTGCTTTGATCGGAGCCGAATCATCTGGAATGTCGACAAAACAGACTGAATTAGCGCAGCGTAAGGCGGATTAGGTGCTTCGGCCAAAGCACCGAAAACATCACCAGTTTTCGACAACTCCAAAGAAGTTGAGGTGTAAATTACTTCGACTTTACTGACCGCCAAAGGTTCGATCCTTAACTTTTGGGAAGATCGACTTTCTAGATCGACCTTGCGCTTCTCGATTTGGCACATACAAAGATAGCACTATCGTAATGAGAATGAAACCCTTGCAATCGATACAACTGGCCAAATGTCTATCATCTATTAGACAAGTGTCCAGCTTGGCCACATTTTGCATGCTAGTCCGTTTTGACTAGATATGGCCATTTTTATATGCCAGGAGAATTTAGCCTAGGCTTGGTGTACCTTTGAGTGAGTAACTTACGAATTTTCGTTACCTACTGGGATGGGTATTTCAAGACTCTATGTATACCTCTTGACTCTCCACTTAAAAGAAAATAAAGACTTTTCTATGCCGGATCTTATTTTACTGCAGTGGGAGAGAGACATTTATCAACTTAGAGACTTAGACTCTTTGCAAATTTCTCGTAAGATCGCCTCTAAAGACCCGGACCTGTTGAGATATCTAGGTGTAGGGTCTCCCCAACAGCTCTTTATGGCAACACGGCCGCTGACTCTTCTCGGCATAATTTATCATCAACTATCGAGCGGATTCAATTGGCAATACTTCGACGGACGACAATCTAGACTAACTACTCATTGTATTTGGCCAATAAGTTTCCGCGAATTGTTAACTGAAGAAGCTAAAATTAAGCGTAACATTTTTCAGCGGCGAGGACAGATCCTTATTTAAATAGACACACCTAAATAGCACGGATTTGGGAAAGGAAGAATAACTCGCTCAGCAATTGGGAAGCTGCTCGGAGCAATCTGGGATATGCTGTTCAAACTGAGGAGTTGCTTATATGCTGTGTTTTTAGACTAAGTTACAGTTTGACGTAGCACTAAAGGATCAGATAGTTGAAGAGCTGGCGCAAAAACAAGAGTAGTACCACGAAAAATCCTACGGTTACTTATCAACATTTTACAGCAAAACACATTGCTGATTGGTAACGAGGTCGGTATTGCGGAAGAGGTGACTCAAACCACGGTTGTACCTCAAGACGATGGACTAAGCTCACTGCTGTTTTCCGTACTTCTGGGTGGACTGCCAGAGCGAAGAGGACGGGTTTGACCCGAGAGTGGGCCAGGATCTTACTATATGCAGATGAAGTGGTCACCTATGGTTCCAGCTTTTTAGGGTGACACAAGCCTTGCGTAAACTAGTTACATCCATAGATGAGAGAGGCTTAAAAGTTAACTGAAAAAGAAGAAGACATTTTGAAGAGGAAGCCGTAGGCTGGCTAGAGAAGACGTACGCTTTAATAAATAAAATACTACTAGCGCTTCATTAGTCAAGCCATTTATGTATATATATATATATATATATATATATATAATACAGGTTCTTCGATCTACAGGCATGTATAGAACATATATATAAAAAGCGATACTCTGCTCATTATAATCCACTTGACACATACCACAATTCAAAGCCTGGCGAAAATAGCTGGGTTTACACAGGTCTGCTCAATTGCAACCCTACTACCTAGTGACTTTATCTAATATAGGATTAATATGGCAATATGCTTGTCTGAGATTCGTATGAAAGCTAGAGCCCTTAACATCAATGTTAGTGATATGTGGCATTCTATTGTTCACCGAGAAATTGGCCAGTATTAAATTATACAGCAGCAAAAAAGCTGCTTACTGCAATAGGCCCACTACACATCATCCACATGCGCCTTTCTCCAGTAGTAGAGGCCGATTTGGAAAGGAATGACCATACGGTGCTACATGTTCAAATAAATCGTATTGTGTTTGTTATCAAACAGTTACAGTAGCAGTTTCCGGGCGACCGACAAGCAGTTTAAAGAGCGCCAGCTGTTGTCATTGTTATTGGTTAACCAGCTCTCAGTAAACAGTGGCACACTGCTTTCAAGAAACGCGGCCTGTCAACCCACATACAACAAAGAAGCCACGAACGAAAACAAGAAGACACTTGACCTTACTTGAGCCGGTCGTATCGTCGCCTACTTTTGGCCACGTACAGCGACAGGGGATGAGCGGGGTGTGGACGGGGGAGGTGGGGGGTGGGGTATCGCCACCCCTGTGGCTTTGTGTAGTTATTTATTCATCAGCCATCGTCTATGCATAGGCCTGCCTCGCTTTGTCTTTTGGCCTGCACGGCGTGCCGACTCGGTGCCTCGCTGGATTAACGAGGACACCTTAGCTGCTGATTCCACGAGCGGCGAGAACGATGACTAGCAGAGAGTCATGCCATTACGTAGCTAGCCTTACGCGCACACAGAACAACTCGACGGCACTAAATGTTGATATACGTGTACTGGGCTAGTGGTGCTCGAATGCTGCTATATTAGATACACTATTAATACTAATAATATTAAGAATCACGACAGTGCACACACGTCATTTATTTCGAATGTACTTAAAATTGGTATTTCGGTAAATAACTAAATCTGCAAATCGTAGCTAAGATTGCTTCGATGAAACGATGCAGGACGCTCTAGGAGTAAATCCGCGAGTCTTACTAGCAGAGTCAATGGCCATCTCGTCCACTGCGTGACTCGCCGTGACCCAAACTCAACGCATTACTTGCCAACGTTGGATATTGCAAGATAGTGGAGTTGTTCAACTGAGAAACATTGAACATGCTAACGTGTTCGAGAAACAAAATTGCTCCAAGAGGCACAACATACGGAGGCTGAGTTCTTTGCGGTTGCGCACAGCTGAAGTTTCTGTCGATTTGGTAAAAAAAATAATTATCTGCTTTTTTCTGAGCCGGTGTGTGCTTTGTAAGCCGTATGGCAAAATGTTAAGGTAATGTGGACGTGATGGTTTTTCTGTGTTTGTTAAACGTCTCTCCTCTCTGCGAGCAAGCGAGAGTTGCATGCGAGCGAATACATGCAGAGCTCTGCTCGTAGTTTTGAAATCACTGCACAATGTAGATGTTTCAGAAGAATCATAGTGAACGACGCAAGTAACTTAAACAACCCGCAGAATGCCTGCAATAACTGTGCCTCGTGCCATTTAAGAACTCTTCTTCGCTTTGTCGAGTATGCGTGTTTTGCCACCTTGCATCTAGTCTTGGGTTTAGGAGTTATGGCGCAGGCGTACGATGCCACCGTACAGAAATCGTAACGGCTCTAGCCACAGTGGAATTGTTGTAGCTACTTTTTACCAGAAGAACTCTTCAGTTCAGGTGTGGAAGACGTTCGTGTTTTCCGTAAACCTTTCTGACGAGGTTTATCATTATAATAGTATTAAATTCAGTGTGTATTGTCACCATGGCTTTAAAAACAGTTTAAGGACTGTAAGTCATCAATGTCAACCAGTTCGCCATACGATACACACGGGATGCATAAGGAGTCAAACTAATTTAGCAATGTAACGCATCAAGCAAGGTTCGTGGCCCTTCTAATCCCACGAACCTCTCTATTATGTTGGAAGGTTTGCTTTTTCCCATGACTTTGCGTTTAAAGGAATGCTTATTACCTCGCTTCTAAACGAATGTACTTATTTGGTAGTGTCATATAAGACAGTGAGGCGTGCGATGTGCTCAGATGTCGGGGATGGTGACAATACATATGTGAATGTCGGTGAACAGAGGCTGTATCTCTAATAAGAGAAGGTTGTCTGTACATCCTCTCGGGCATAGGTAAAAGCCTCTCTTGTTCTTAAAAATGCCAGTGGGGTTTTCTGCGACGTCTTCGGGCCGCCTAAATGATCTAGGTGTCTCTCATTCGTCGAGTTAGCTCGGCGGATGCTTCTCTATCGTCATTCAAATTGCGCTGTCTCGTTCTCGAGAAGTGTTCCGTTCCTATAACTATTAACATTTCGGCGCATCGAGTGTTAATCTCCCCGTTTTTAGAAGCGCAACAAGAACCGTAATTTTTGCCTCTATGTCGAGAGCATTTCATGTGTCAGGCGTTGAATGGCTCTGTAAGCTGGCAATTATACTGGAAAAGCAGGGAGAGACACTACACTAAAAAATAGATAGATAGTCACTACAGTGAAAAATCGAGAACCCAGGGCACCTCATCTTGGAATGTCAGGATGTGACTCTATGATTAGTTTTGCATTTGAAGCCAGAGTTAAAATATCTGTAGCCCCTGCAAACCATCAGCAGAAGCTCTGGAGTCTTTTTTCTATTGCTTCGAACGTAAGGCTCTTTTTGTTGAACTGAAGCTGTTTGGGAGGTTTAATTTAACTGGACGTGTGACGTATACAATAGCACCGCCACTTTATTTCTTCGTGCCTTTTACGTCTCATTCCCTGTTTGTTCCCTCTTCTCCTGCTTAACTAGTTGTGTAACGCGTGGAGCATTCGCCTGCGCCTCGCAACCGGAGGAAACACATAGGTGCACATAGGGTTCGAGCCTCACCGTTGCACAGTTGTATTTCCAGGGGTCCGTCCATGAAGCAATGCGGAAAGCAGTCCCGTCTACGGGACTGCTTTCCGCATTGCTCTGTACTCTATTCTGGTACAAGGTGAGCAGGAAGTGTTGCAGGTAAGGCAAAATGTGGGAACCCCGCAAGGCGACCCATTGAGCTGCGTCTCCTTCACTCTCCTGCTTGCCGATTTTGTTGATTATATTCGACAAAAGTTCCAGAAGGCCACAGTTGTGATGTACGCAGATGACATAGTGGTCGCTCATCACGACCTGGGTGCCATCAAGCGCATCACTTCTCTGGCGGAGGTGTTTTTTGTCTCAAGAGGGCTGGAAATAAACGCCATGAAGACCAAGGCTATGAAATTCAGAAGAGGAGGTCGATTGGCTGCTAAAGACGTTATACGTTGCGGCGGCCAATCCTTGGAATTCGTTAACTCTTTCCGGTATCTGGGGCTTCGGCTTCATAATACTGGGACGACCTTCTCTCACATCGTCTCGACGATGTGAGTCGTACAGCGCGCACAGCCCTAATTTCTCTTTATGGAGAAATAGGCGATGTCCGGCGACTGTCCGTCCCGACGGCAGTGGCGCTTTTCTACCTCAAGGTTGTTCCGGCGCTGATGTATGGTCTTGACAGAGTATGGGAACACCTCACTCGGGCAAACTTTGGTTTGCTTGAAAGGTGTTTTACAATGTTGCTCATATTGCTCATAGACAAACTTGAAAAGTTTAATTTAAACGTGTGACGTGAACAATGGCACCCGCCATTTCCTTTATTTGTGCCTTTTACGACTCTTTATTGATAGTATTTTTTTAAGCGGTCCGACTCGCAGAGACTCCCTTACGCGTGTCGCACACTATTTTGGTCTTCTTTTAGATGGGATGTCTTTTCACTTGCCGAAAGCACAGTTAAATCCAGAAATGGCTTCTATGGTGGAAACACAGGCCTAATTTTTAATCTGGTCAGCGTCGTTTCATGTGTACTTCGCCCGGGTGTTTTAAACATAATAGAGCATTATATGGCGATTATCATTGTTGTCGAGCTTCAAGCTGATCTCGTTCAGAGCCTTGGTGCTGGCATTCCGTTTTGCTTCGGTAAGGTATGACTCTCGCAGGTCTTAGCCTCTCTGAGCATGTGTTAGAATATTTTAATCACGTTGAGAAACAGTTTCGGAGGTGGACAACGACCAGTTAGTTACCCGGCCCAACTATTGCCCGGCCGATTACGATGAAAAGCTATCATCATAATAAAAATGATATTGGCGATGTTTCTGATGATGACGATCATTATTATCGTTGATGTTGTTGTTGTTGCTGTTGTTTTTGTTGCTGTTGTGATTAGTGCTGCTGTCGTTAATGCAGCTGCCGCTATCGGCTCTTCCGTGGTATAGCACGGGATAGTAGTTGAGGTCGCGAATGAATTAATGACCAACTTCTGAGACAGGATAAGTGCTTCTTCGCCACGATGTAGGGTAGTTTAGTCAGCAGTGGAATGCCGTCTGAATGCCGACGGGTTTTCGCTTGTGCATAGTAGTAGTAGTAGTAGTAGTAGAAGTACCCTTTCGACTTCTCCTCGACGAGGCCGTCCGCTCGCTTTTTTTTGCCGCGCTCCAGGATGCTTTGAAATTCTCTTCTTCTTGCCCGGCCAGACATACAGCCGCCATCAGTGGCTCCTCTAAGTGTAAGGGCGTCATTAAAAGTCTCAATGAGGCTGGAGCCAAGTTGGCGGCCGCCGAAACGGCTGCCGCGCTCCCGGCACTAGCGGGAAGTTTAAATATACACGATCGTAGTTAACGCATATATATATATATATATATATATATATATGAACGTATGGCTTTTTTTGTCGTAAATATTATAGATATTTTTATAATATAAACGAATCGTATTCTCAAACATTTTACTATACGCAGGTACGTAGAGAACTGAAACACTTAAGAACCACTACAAGTTTTTTTTCTTTTTTCATAAAGCATAGACGTTAAGCAACTTCTAACACGCAAGCGGTTAATATGCGTCCTATTAGGAACAACTGACGCACATTGTACACCCAGTATGATTAGACTTACGCTTGCGTACATATTTTTCTTTTTTTTATAGCGCCATCTTTGTTTTTATATCAAGACCACGTTTTCAAGAACTACTTGATTAAAGAATTATCAAAGAATGATTGAAGAATTCGACAATATTGCTTAAAACGTGCATGTAGCGTGGCTCGTGGCTTTGCTGTTACGCCACGTATTCACATAGCGCTTGCATCGCTCGCGTTTTATGACGAGCCTGACGAAGACAGTACAATCACGCTTTGTGATCAAGTGTGTGCCTGATTTTATTGATTTGATTTTGACAGTATGTACCCTAGCATAGTCCTACTAAGTGCAACCAAGCATGAGCGTAGGGCATAAATACAAAAGTATTGCTATAGTGCTGTATTTCAATGTCTGTGCTGTGTTTCAATATGTACGTAACAAAGGTGATTTTAATAAATAAAATATATTTCAATGTTGAGCCCGGTGACGTGGTGCATTCGTGTGCCCCACGCGTAGCAGCAGACCTACAAGCCGCGCAAGCCTATTACGCGCCAAAGCTTGTCGGATTAGACAATCGGGGCCAGTCAATGTTTGTGTTGTTCGCCGTGTTAAGATATCTAGAGTCTTCTCGACAGTCTTTGAGATAAAATCATTAGTCTTTATATATATATATATATATATATATATATATATATATATATATATGTTGAGTACTTAAAATATAAGCTCCACTTTGCATTAAAAAGATTGCACCACTAAGTCGTTTCTGGCATAGGGCAGTCAAATTTGAATAACGTACACGAACATAATTCTGATTCTCCCTACGCAAATAAACCTAACGAGTTCGTTTCCAGGGGTCGACAAAATTTAGTTGCTCTGAGTATCGAACTTGGCTCGTTAGAATTCGCGCGTACGTATATGTATATATTCCTCATGCTGGCAATTCTTAACTAGCCTGAGAAATGTTTTTCCTTATATATGGAAACGAGTGCTCGTTTGCTTATCCGAGCAATGATCCGCTTTGTGTATCCCATGTCAGGCTGTTCACCAGTTGCTGAAACAAGCCGACTAAAGACAGAAGATGCCGCGTACAGAACTGAATGTTTTATTTCAAAGTGAGACCTTACAGTCGGACAGGCCAGACGAGATGTCGGGGGGTTTGGACGTATTCAATTCTTTGCGCTTTTGGTCTGGTCCTGCCTGCGGCAGTGGTTATCACTACCTGGTGTGCTCAAACGCCGCCTTTTACGAGAAGTTTGAGTTGTGCGCCTGCCGATTTTGCCTGCAGAGGTATGCCAAGCACCACGCAGTAAATTGCATAGCACTGGAGCAACTAATCGTTGCACTACTTTTCTCGCCGGATGCGCGAAAAGTAAACAATATTATGAAGAAAACCGTATGAGGTGTATATTATACCAAATGTATATGAAATAAATATATATATATATATATATATATATATATATATATATATATATATATATATATATATATTTGTTCTTTTCTTAGCTTAGAAGATCTTAGCCATCGTACCTGTACGAAAAAAGAAAGCAAAATAAACTAAACACTGACTGCGGATATATGCACAACGAAGCTTCATTTTGCTTTCAGTACGGTGCAGTCATTTGCCACGAAATATGTTCATGATGATTGCGACAGTAACCTTTTATTTGTTAATGAATCTTTTTTAACACGAATAAGCAAGTAATCGAGGTCGGTACCGCGGTGCATTCGCGTACGCTTCACGGCCGGAGGAGACACATAGGTGCACATAGCGTTCGAGCCCCACCGTTGCACATTTGATTTTATGGGCTCCGTTTCACAAAGCAATGCGAAAACAGTAGGCCCGTGGACGTTGAATGTTGGTTTGGGGGTTAGCCCGAAAACAACAACTCATAGCAACATATATATATTATGACATTGACAACGTGGTTTATCATCGGAGCTGCACGCAATGCTTGAGTCAGTCGTACTAAAATAATAGCGTGCAATAAAATGATATAATCCAACAGTAATATGCAACATCGCAAGTCGCAATTGACAAGTGCAGATTCTCCACGGGGCGTGTTCCTACAACCAGCGAACGCAGCTCAGCCTCAATCAGGGGTCCCTATGGTCTGCAATACCATGAGCTTCGCACTGATAAGATCTACTAAGTACGTTACCACTCAAGCAACTGTAGTAACTACGCATGATTGCTCATCAGCTAAACACGAGGTATTTTCTCTCTCTCGCTTCAATAATCGCAGGAAATTACAAGATCTCAAGCTGCTGGGTAGCGAACTCCAAATCTCGGACAGCCTACATTTTAAGGCTTGGGAGCTGATCGTTTTGTGAGTTATGGAAATTTCGAATATTGTAGCTTTTCTCAGCAACCAAACTTTTTTTTTGGGGGTCAAAGGGAATTTAATTCTGCCGGGACAAGCCTACAAACTGTTTTGTATTCGAGTGCACGCAGCATATATAACTTTGCAACTGTGGGTGCAAGAAAGAATCCCCCACAGATTCACTCCAACGTCGAAAGATTATTTTGCTCGTAATGCTTCATTATGACATTTCCTCTACGAAGAATGCCATGATCACCACCTCCCTACAGAAAAATTCCGTCGCAAATGATAGGCATAAACGGTTGTATGCAATCAATCGGCCTCAAATGGCGACCCTAAGCTGTTCGATGCGCCGCAAAGCTAAAAACTGCATATCGTTAAGGAGTTACATAAGTAGGCACACCAAAAATAATACTAAGATATCTTCTAAAGTGCCGACAGCACCGGCGCCACGAGATCCGTCACTTTCTGAAGGCACCCTCCCGTCGCTTTAGGGCAGAGGACTTTTAGGACTTCCTTGAACGGCTGTGGTATCTGCAGTAGCAGCCTGCTGTGTTTACGGTTCTTATTAGCGACAGGTAAACTAGTCGGCATATGGGGATGGCTGTAGCGCCGAAAAGATTGAGATGAACTTCTGTGCGCTCTATTGACTCGACGACCATCGACCTTGCGACATTCACATATAAACGCCAGGGTGGCATGGAAATATTGAGCTCTGAATTATATATATATATATATATATATATATTTATATATATATATATATATTTATAGAAAATATTGTGATGATTTATTAATCATTTACAATACGTTTGCACACTCGGCAGTGCTCGCCTTAATAAAAATGGTGGTAAAAAGGTGTCACGTGAAGTTAAGAGTCAGTTGTCCGTGTCCTTGCTTGATGGTAGCCCCCGCTCTTATGGACCCGGTGCGAGCGATATATCCTCAAGGTTCCTTGCAAAGTTAAAACGGTGAGATCCATAAGATTTCTCTTCGTGACGCCGAGCCCCAAGAGCGTCCTCGCAGATTCGGAGTCCCATACACCACTCATAGAGATAGTGATGGATCCGAATCTGCGAGGTTTTTGCGGGTCGGGGAGCGCCGCTCTTAGGAACTCGACGTCATATTTGGCGATCTTGTCTTGCCGTGCTTTTGCCAGGCCCCGGTTCGGGCCGCAAACCTCGGCATCTAAAACCCAGACCTCGGTAGGTGTTGTTATTACGAGGTCGGGCTTTAGACCCGGTGCGCCCGGTCGACGGTATACTCGCTCACGAACCTCTTCATGACCCCTTTCGCGGAGAAGACGCGCCACGTATGTATATGTATTAATATATATATATATATATATATATATATATATATATATATATATATATATACGTATGTATATGTATATGTAGATATATATAAATATATATATATACAGGTAGTTCTACAAGTTCTTAAAATAAGCTTTTCAGAATTCGAATTTTTTCGCGCTTTTACCGCTATTGGAAACGGCAACTTTTCGAATGCTAGCAGTCAAAATATTATGGTGATTGGCCGTTGCGATTTCGTTTGATCGCTTTTCCCGTGCAACGTATCGGCGTGATTTTGAAAAATTGAGAAAAAATAGTTTCGAGTGGTTTTCAAGCGTTTTTATTTCAAAAGTTGGAATGCGACCCAAGTGAAAACTGAGTTAGACGAGGTGTACGTTGACTCTGCGCCATATGTTGCCACTGTTTCCAACTGAATTAATGAGTTAAAAAGAGGTCGCAGGAGCACCGAGGATTAACTACGTTCAGGACGCCCAAAAACGGCAACTGATGAGGAAAACGTGGAAAAAGTGCGGAAAATCGTTGCCGCAGATAAGCGAGTGAACAATAAGGAGATATCGGAGGCCTTGGGGATCAGTTTGGGTAGTGTGCATTTCATCCTGCACGAGAACTTGAAGATGAAAAAACTCAGAGCAAAATGAGTGCCGCATTTGCTCAACCAAGGCCAAACAGACGCGCGTGTTTCCGCTTCACAGCGAAATTTGCCCAAGATGTCGAAAAATCCGTCGGATTTTTGGCGCAGATTCGTGACCGTCGATGAAAGCTGAGTCTATCACTACACTTCCGAGACCCAAGAAGCATCTCGCCAGTCGTGTGCACCTGGTGAAGGACCTCCGAAGAGGGTGCGGACAACGGCATCGGCCGGAAAGATGATGGCTACGGTTTTTTGGGAGCAACGTGGAATTATTCTGGTCGACTACCTTGAGAGCGGTAAAACGATCACGGGAGAATATTATGCAAGACTGTTGGACTGCCTGAAGCAAGAACTCATCGTGAAACGGCCCTCTTTGCAGAAGAAGGTTGTCCTGTTTCACCAGGACAATGCTCCCGCACACAAGTCGCGGCAAGCAACGGCAAAACTGGCCCAACTGAGGTTCGAACTTATTGAGCAACCTTCCTATTCTCCAGACCTGGCCCCTTCTGATTATTTCCTCTTCAGACATTTGAAGAATCGTCTCGGTGGAAAGCGTTTTTCCAGCAATGAAGAGGTTACAACTGCTGTCAATGCCTATTTTCAGTCTAAAGACGCAGAATTTTACTCAAGAGGTATAATTGCTCTGAAATCTCGGTGGGAAAAGTGCATTGAGCTTCTCGAGGAGTATATCAAATAAGAAAAAATTAAAAACAAGATTTGGAAAATTCTTGGTTTTCATTTTAAAAACTTGTGGAACTACCTGTATATATATATATATATATATATATATATATATACAGGGTGTGACAGAAAGAATTTTATAGCGATACATAAAATTGTAGAGCTCGTTAAAGCAAATATTTTTTCCAATGGAACATGGTCTCTAAGAAGTCTTGTTTTGGAATGAGAGTGAAATTACTACAATTTATGAGACTGCCGATTTTGCCCGACATAGGAGCACAAAACGTGCTGTTGCGAGACAGCCAATCTTCCTAGACAGAAACTAAGCACACCTTCGTGTTCGCGATAAAATTCTGCTCCATCTGAAATATATACAAGGCCGATCAGAAGACGCGACATGGTCGCTTAGAAGAGAATTCGCCAAAAATGAAGTTCTTTATTAACGTTCACGCCAAATACTTTGAAATCATAACCCTTCAACCACCCACAGCGCTCAAAACGGACGTATTCAGCCAATGCGCAATTCATGGCGATCATTTTGGTACCAAACATATGTCAATGCGAGCTGTGGTTGCAGAGTAATTACGATTTTTCGGAGGGATGTCCAGATTAAGTGCATGAAAAATGACGCGCTGCGGCTGTCGCGCGACACGTCGGCAGTAGTGAACGTCGCCACACAGTCATTTTACATGCACTTTATCTGGACATCCCGCCGAAAAATCGTAATTACTCTGCAACCACAGCTCGCATTGACATATGTTTGGTACCAAAATGATCGCCATGAATTGCGCATTGGCTAAATACGTCCGTTTTGAGCGCTGTGGGTGGTTGAAGGGTTATGATTTTAAAGTATTTGGCGTGAACGTTAATAAAGAACTTCATTTTTGGCGAATTCTCTTCTAAGCGACCATGTCGCGTCTTCTGATCGGCCTTGTATATATTTCAGATGGAGCAGAATTTTATCGCGAACACGAAGGTGTGCTTAGTTTCTGTCTAGGAAGATTGGTTGTCTCGCAACAGCACGTTTTGTGCTCCTATGTCGGGCAAAATCGGCAGTCTCATAAATTGTAGTAATTTCACTCTCATTCCAAAACAAGACTTCTTAGAGACCATGTTCCATTGGAAAAAATATTTGCTTTAACGAGCTCTACAATTTTATGTATCGCTATAAAATTATTTCTGTCACACCCTGTATATATATATATATTTATATATATATATATATAAACACTGATATATTATATTAGATATCCTAGCGCGTCACAATGTATGTCCTCATCCTTAGAGCGGCACTAAGCTGCAGCTATACCTAGAACGATGTAAAAGCTTGCTAAGTTATATGGCTTTATTATAGTAGACTAACACACTCACTACAATACAACAATTGTGTGCTATGAGCTCTGTAGACCCAATTAATGAACGAACAAGTTTCTATTGCCTATGGTCATAGACACATTTGTTTTGCATCACAACCGGTCATCGTTAGGTGGTTACTCGGTTGAGTACTCGGCAAGTTGGCCTGTGTGATAGAGCAGTTACATCGCTGAGACTCCCATCAAAGAGGTAAAGCTATCCAACACTTGAGCAAATGCCCATTTTGCGGTCTTCTGTAAATGCAATGTTTCAAAGGGAAGCATGCAACCGTTAGAGCTCAATTAAGTTTTTTAAGCAGCTCTTAAATATTAAATCGCAACAAACAGTTAATTTGAGGACAGTCTACAGCAAATACTGCAATTAACCACGTCATACTCCGTCACGCCGACGAAAAATTGACATACGTGGCATTCATAGACTCACAGGCCACCTTCAACAGTTAACGTAAAGATCGACTCCTTATGAGACTGCACGAGATATTTGGGATCAAGCGTAGAATGCTCGAACATCTTATACGCCTTGTTGGTCTTAGGTAAATTTCAAAATGCCAAATGCAGATTATTACATACAGGAGATGGTATTCTGCAAACTGGTGTCGCTCAATCGGATGGGTCGGTGCCCGTTTTCTTTTGCTTTATACATAGCGGGATTCGTAGAATTCGTTAGACCGGTTAATGTCGTCTGCTGGCGATCTTGTCAGCAAATCCGGAAACTACCTTCAATTTTATCTCAGCTAAGCCGCGCAATGATGTAGCACTATTCGAGTCGGAAACAAATCGTTAATCCAGAGTCATTGTGCGTTAATAGCACCACCACAGACATCAACATAAACACCCGACTCCTCAAGATCACTCAAAATAACAGCACGAGCAAATACGGAAGGACAGCGATATAATTACTAAGTGGCCAGCATGACATACACAATAAAACAGCTTTCATTAGATTACGCCTTAAAATGCTCCCAGCATTGTTTGCCCACAATCCAAGGCACCTCACATCTACGTGACATGAAAAGCTTGGACAAAGTAAGTCGCATTTTAGGAAGCAACTATTGAGCTTACCAAAAAACAATTCAGGCACTTTTTGAGCAGCAGTGCACAAAGAACAAACGCTAATTAAAGATCTGACGCCTGGCAAATTGCCGAGTTGGGAGTCGAGTCACGTTAAATGCATACCATTGCCCCTACATGCGTATGAAGCCAAACTTTGTGAATGTACATGATTTTACATGCAGTGTACAGTGCAATCATATGTCGGTAAACGCTATCGGCAAAAAAAGTGCTATGTGGTACCGAGCTTAGCCACTGTATTATCGCACTATCAGACACACACACATATATATATATATATATATATTTGTGCAGTGCTACTACAATAGCAGCAATTATATATATATATATATATATATATATATATATATATATTAAACAAAAAAAATATATATATACAGATATATAAAGAAAGATGTAAGTGACAAAGCCAAAACTAGGGCAGTATGACAATCCATGTTTGTCTTCATTGTAGCGGTAACTTTTGCTCATAATAACGGCGACATAGCAAAGCCAAGAAGCAGCAGCCAAAATATAGGAAAAAGAATAAGAACGAGCAAAAAAAAAGAAGACATCAGCGTTTGAACACAAGCTTGAACATACCCACCTAGGTAGACATATGTGATCGTCGTTAACTTTTGTCGTTATCATCGTTGCTTTACCTAAGCACTGTCGCATATCTTCATTCGAACGTTTGACTGACCGTCCGCTATTCTCTACCTCTCTCCAACCCTCTTTCCAACCCCCTCCAACCTATCTCCCCCTGCCTGCATCCCCCGGATGCAGCCTGCGGTGGTTGTTATTGAAAGAGCACAAACAATAACACGCACAACGGCAATAGCCGAAGCAGCACCTACACTGCGATACGTGTATGTGTGGTATTATAAGAATGGGGTAGAACAGGGGTAGAACGGGGACGCATTCATAATGATGATCGAATCTAGCAGGCTGATGACGTTACAGCGTCCTTACGGTAGCGATAGTGTTTCTGCTGCTACTGCTGCTATTGCCCTGTTTGCCGCTGATGCCGCTTCACCGGAAGGTGCAGCGTACGCTATGGTCCTCTTTTTGGTTCCTCTGTTTCTGCTCCCGTCTTCTCTTTCTCTGGCGTTTTCCTCTATCGTCTCGCAACGTCTCAGAGCCCTTTCCTTATACCCTTTGACTCAGTACTACTGCCTCACGTCGTCGTATCACTGGCATTCTGCCAAACCAGCAGTAACAGCAGCAGCAGCTGGATCAGCATCAGCAAGACTGACTGATAACCGTTTTAGCTTTTAGCCTCCACCGCTGAGACCTCAGTCACCCCGGCGCCCTGCCTATGCTGCCCACGCCATCTCCCAAGCCACGACTATCCTGCCAGCCATCTGTTCGTGTGTCGTCGGCGGCCCGCGAGTAACATACCCGTATTGTTACTGGCGCCGCTGATGTTGCCGCAACAGCAACAACAACAACAGCAACAACAACAACAGCAACAATAACAACAGGAACAATAGCAGCAACAACAACAAAACAACAACAACAACAACAACATCAACAACTGCTATTGTCGCCGCCGTCCTGGCTTCTGCTGCCGCCGGCTGCTGTCACAAGCCGCTGCTAACAGCCCGCGCCCATTGCGTGCTTTTCGTGCAGAGCGGAAAGGGGCGCCTTGAATGTCGACGACGTTCCCAAACGTCAAGGAACAACCGCTGCCCTTACCAGCCGACCACGGTGCCGTACAGAACAGTGCGCCGCCCGCCACACGGCCGTCCACTGTGGCCCACCACAGTGGACGGAGCGACCAGCAGGGCAACAACCAACCATTGAACAATTTAATGACGAAACAGCGAACGCGCCCCCTTCCCGTTGCCTTTTGCTTGCCCCTATTTGCAAACACAAGCGAGCACAGACAGTCAGCCAGCTAGCCAGCCAGCAAAAGTACAAAGCGCCTCGACTACGAGTATGGTAGACCAAGGGCACGACAGCCACGGATATTAATCTCGCTGGCTTTTCGTCCTTGCCACATTTGCAAGCCGGCCTTGTGCCTCCTGTCCGGGTGGCCGCCGGTCTGGTGCTTCTACGGCAAGCGACACACGATGACCGTGCACACGCCAGTCGTCTTGCCAGCTCGACGCCTACAAGGGCAACGGCCGCCTTTAGCCCAACTCGTCACTCCTAAACTCGTTCAAAGGGCAAAAGCAAAACCATCCTGCGCATTTCAATCGCCTCGTTTTCTGGTCACATGTCAACAACAACAACAACATTAACAACAACAATAACAACAAAGCATCAATTGTAATGACAGCAGCAGCCGCGACCAATCTTCAAACACAGTGTTAGGCTAATTGCATTGCCTAAGCGGATATACACACACACGAAAAAATGCAGCCTAAAACAAAGGCATGACTGTCCACCATGATGCGTGAGAATGGGCACCGAAAAACCCGAGAACTATAGCACAGTAGCAGCAAACGCACTCGGAGGCATCTCATGCACTGCCTGGAAAGGGACAATAAAATGCCCTCTTCTTGGCCGGTGCACCATAAGCCTAAATGTGCAGGTCACTTGTCAGAATGTTGACATTAATGTGTTATCACTATTAGCTCTACTAGAATAATCTAGTCACTGATATCTGATTATTAATCATTACGCGTCTATCTTTTGTTTAGCACAATTTTGCATTTTTCCTTGGGCGTTTTTTTACCATTTTGTAATTTAGATTTGAAAAACTCTAAACTAATTTGTAGATAGGACACTCAAATAAATTAAACCAAATTTGATCATCTACATTTAACTGTCCAACAAAACGCCGCCCGCTGCGAACTTGTACAACTGTTACGTGGTCTGGCACACTAAAAATGAGGGGGAATTGAAGATGACATTGGTGAGGACAATACCACCCGTGTGTTTTTATACGTGTAAATAATAATGATGAACATTTGACTTTGTGATATTCGCGTGGTGGACTAATAAACGAATAATTATTGTCGTATTATTTTAATGACAGAAACAAACACATGCTATAGCATCTTATTCGATACTCTAGCAAAATAAATCCTTGTCGTATCATTAAGTTGATCACTTTCAGGCATTTTACAAAGCGAAATAGTAGGTGCTTAAAGCTTTTGTGATTGTAGACATAAAATTAGAAAACATATAATGTATTTGGCGTCCTTAGCAACAATGGGTGTGCCCCTCCATGAGCGGGCATAGGTTGCTGATGCAGCGCTTGCGTCCGACGAACACAAGAACAATTGTGACTTGCCATATTTCTGGTGCTGTGAGATGTTTCATAGGCACGCAGGCATGGCTGTTTAATATAAAGCATCGTGTCTAGTTGGGTTAAGGATATTTGCGACTGATTCTGAAGCGGCTTTGAGAAATCCATGTTCGCTCATTTCAGATCTCTGGTTCTTTACGCCGATCGAGCGAAAACTAAGTAGAAACCTGAGCAACAACAGCTAAACATTGAAGAGCAGAAAGCTGAACATTGAAGTATCGTATGGCGAAGTATCGTACATCGCCATTAGGCGGACGCACCGGTGATTGATCGAGTAACGGCTCGCAGTGTGCGAAAAATCCCACCACAAAATCATACTGCGTATTGTTGAAGTAAACGGAGGGAAGATGAATTTGCTCACGCAACACGCTACCCACACTAGCGTTATCATTTCGCACGAAAAACTTGAGCCGACGTTTAATGGATAGCCGTCGCCTGTATATATATATATATATAATATAGGCTGTTTGGACTTTTAATATAGGATGTCCGGAATTAAGCACACCGTCGTGTTCGCGCGGAAACGTCGTTTTCTGCTTCCTCTGAAGGACAAACAACGCTGGCTTGAAAATGCGGCATGGGCTTTTAGAAGAGAATTCGCAAACATTAAGATTCTACTGCTAGCATTTACGTCGAACACCTCAAAATACGCAGGGCAGCCGGTAGCCCAACTGAGGTAGAGTAGAAACATTAATAGCTAAGCTAACGTACCACCTTTCTGACGAACGTTTTGTGCGTACTTTAACACTCGTTCCCTTATGAAGAAACTAAGCCATCATGTACCTAGTCTAGCGTGCTTAATAGAGCCAAACGTTTCTAGAATCAAGCAAAACTAGTCTACGTTTTTCCTGCAAAAAGTTCTACTGATGAATTTGCAGTTTTCGATTTAAACTTTTCCTTTCATAACGTTAAAGTTTCTTTTTTCTTTTTATCATTTTATAACGTTAAAGCTTATTTTTCATTTAATGGATTCACGTTTAGTGTTATTGCAATATTTTTCGATAGACATGAACCCTTATTAGTACTGCAGTTATGTTGTATTTAAGACGTTTTATCTCCGAATTTTCTTAATGCCTCGCCTTTTGTGGCATTTGGGGTTAAGTTTCGAGCCCGTTTCCATTTCTTTTGACAGCTAAGATCAATATGTTACTGATGCGCTTGCAATTCGCCTTATTGAAACTCTACAATATAGCGATGTGGTTTTCTCATCTTCCCACCGACCGAGAACTGCATATGGAAATACTTTACACAATGGGGGGACGTGGAAGACTACTCGTGTCTGGCTTTTTCCCCGGAGGCTTGAGGGATGCGCTTAGCGCGGCGTGTTATTGCCATAGATTTTTCCGTAACCACAATTCTAAAAATCTTCCTCACCTCAAGTCACTGGGGCAAAGACTTCTGTATTAACCTGCAGATGATGGGCAAGTCCGCCGCCGTATTAAGTGTTGTTGTTGTTGAAAACGTAGCGGAGCCATGCTGTTCCGCCCATGCGGGACACCTAAAAGTCGTGTGTTCTGGGGTATCCTCGAGTCGATCGCAGAAGTGGACGCGGGGCTGGGAGCATTCTCAATCCTGAACATGTAGGGCTTGAAGCCTCCGTGACTTGTCAGGACCTGGGTGGCTTGGAAGGCTAGATTTTCTCTGGGTCGATTTAGCCATTCATTGATGTTGGTATAAACTTCCAAGGAAAGGCGCCTAGAACACCCTCTTCCAGGTTGTCCCACTCCTCTTGTCATAAGGTGATGCTCCGTCGTCGCTCGTCTTCCATCTTGAGTGTACGATCTTCCAACAAATGACGGCAATCTTCCGGCGGACCATTCCGGAGGTTGTTACAGTGTTAGAAAGCCAGGCTGGAGGCCTTTGTACGGCGGCTGACTCGGCTATCGACACGATAATGCGTCGTTTAGAGTGGCGGGGCCTAAAGGTGTTAGGCATGAGGCACGCGAAGTTATTAGCAATTTTGAGCGCTATCTCAGTTGAACGACGCAGGTTATATGTTCTTTGGAGACTCTAGGTATATAATGCGCGAAATGCAGAGGCTGTTAATTGCGTTATTTACACTAAGTAAAACGGCCGTTACAATACAATGCTCCTCGAAAGAGGGCGACACGAACACGCACCGGTTGACCGAGAGACACAGCAAGGGTGTCGAGTCCACGGCGAAGGGCAGTGAGGTGGTGCGGTTGCGCGTGTGACTTGCGGTGAAATTGCGGTGCTAAGTGTGCAGAACTGAGTGTGGTGCTGCAGTCGCTGTTTAGGTTGTCGCTGTTGCGGTAAGGTTGAGTTGACGCGAGTAAAGATCGACCGGGTGTCCGTGGATAAGGCGTCGCGTGTCGTGGAAGAGGCGAACGCGCGCGCAGAGTTGCAGCGGCAGCAAGAGGTTAGGGCTATCGGGCGAAACCGGTGCCGGTATAGAATGGCGACGAACGCCGGCGGGACGCCGTTAACTATGGAGATGCTGGCTGAAATGATGAGTTCGATGAAGGCGATGGCAGATGCTACCCTGGCTATGATGGCTCAGTTGACGATGAAGAGGAAGACGGAACCGAGCGCGGCAATGTGGATCCAGACGTTATCATCTCAGCGGACCGGAAAGCGATATCATCTCAGCGGAAGAATAGATCCGGTTATTTGAGATCGCGAAAGAGACCGGCGGATGGTCATGGGGTGAGACCCGTCCGGTGATCATGAACAAGCTTGTCGACAAAGCGCGTATTTGGCACTTAACGCATGGACATGGCTGCGAGTCCAACTGGCGTTGTGTACGCAACAACGACAGAAGTCGTTGGCTTACTTTGTACGTAGAGTAGAAGCACTGGCGTTAAAACTGTCATTGTCGACCGGTGAAATCAAAGCTAGAGTGTTGGCCGGACTGCGTCCAGGGTTTAAAATTGTGGTACTAGGCATTGCTGTTCGCCAACAAAGCAGCGTATCCGCATTGATCTATGACATAGAAGACGCGATGGACTTGCACATCCGGCATCGGACTATGGTCGTCGGCGGCACGCTTAAAGTGGGAGGTGCCGCAGGTGGAGGTGCCAGGCCCGAACTGGTCTGTTGCAAATGTCGACAGGTGGTTGACATTGTCTGTCGTCCACCTGCCGACAGGTGGGTGTCGGACAGACAACACCGACTACCAGTCGGGTCCAAGGGGTAGGGGGTGCAGCGCTGAAACCGCTTCTTTAGTACCCTTGGACATCAGGTTCACCAGCCCCTTAAGGAGGGGTTTTCTTTCCGAAATTTCTTGCGAAAAAGGCAGCTCTTTGCACCCAGCGTTTTGTTGCGGAGCTGCCTTTCCTGCAAGCGCGGATTGCCGGGCCCTGTTGAGGGGGCGTCGCGCTTAGATGCAGTTCTACCTGAGGCGGTCAATCTCGACCGCCCATCAATGTTTCGGTGCGCCGAATTTTGTAAATAACGTAACCCGAGATGCTTTGTACAATAACTCATAAAAGAAGCCGCGTATAGGAAGTAAACTAAATTTATATTTTCGTCTCTAAAGCGGACTGTATGGCCCATCCCAATGCCGTCTTCGTAACTATCAGCCGCATGTCCTCTTTAGGCAGGTGTTGGACGTGAGTGACCCTGACCGGACAGGCGTAAGGGTTCACCTTGGTGCTTGGGTCCCTGATCGTATCCGCGTACGACTTCCCTTCTTCCTTCTTTAGAAAAAAATGTTGTGATGGCTCTACCATTATCCATCTTGCTTTGGAGTGCCCCGATGGACTTGTGGGCTGTGGGGGCGACGGCGAGGTCCAGGTCCCGTTCTCTAGGTGTCCAGGACTAGGCACTCCAGGCGCTTGCATATTCCCCTCTGCTCCCCCTGACGTGTCGTGTGACAGGGAATAGCTCCAAGTGCATTTGGATTCAAGACCGCCTTGGGTTCTGTTAAAACTTGGTGCAGGAGTTTCTTTGTTATAAACAGGCGTAGCATCCCTAAGGAGGCGAAATGCAACCAGAGTCCAAGTAGTTAGCACGTTGTTATCCTCCGTCTCGCGGATGAGATGGAAAGGGATCACCTTCTCCTCTTCTCGACCTTGCCGTCAATGCCATGGAATTGGCAGGCCATCTTCCATTATTTTCAATTTAAATTTTTCAATTTAAATTTGTGTCACTATCAGAGAGGTCGTCTTCTTTAAGCACCGGGAGTTGTAGAGGACTCACCTCTTGGATGCTGCCTGCGATAGAACCCACCTTAGTCTAGCGGCTGATCATTTCCGCCTGCCACCTAGGCAGTGGCCTCGGGAGTACATTAGCACCCCGGCCTCCTAATGTGTGCCTGCTTTCTTCTGTTTCCGTGCCGACATCGGCGCCGGCATATTCTGCCTAATTATTTAATTAAGTGGCGCTGATTTAGCGGGCATAAGAGCCCACCTTGGTGCCTAGGTCCCTCGTCGTATCTGTGTACGACTTCTCTCCCTTATTATCTAGAAGAAAGGTCGTTGTGGCTCTACTGTTTTTTACCTAGTATTGCAGTGCCTCAAAGAAAAGGTCGTTGTGCCTCTAATTCCCGTTCTCTAAGGGGTCCTGGCTGGGCACTTCAGGAGCTCACATATTTTTCTCTACTCCCCCGACTTCTCACGTGACAGGAAAAAAGCGCACTAAGTGCGTTTGGATCCAAGACTGCCTTGGTTTTTGTTACCACCTGGTGAATAAGTTTCTTACCTTATCTGACTTATTGAGTGGCAACCTTTCGGCAGCCCTGAGTTTGTCTGCAAGAGTCTTCACCGCGACGTCAATATTCCCTCGGCTGGCGGTTACGCAGAAGGCTTGCTGGTGAGCTTTTCTTTTTCCACTAAGAGTTCCACTGATTCCGCCTGACTAGCCTTTTGGGTGTTCCTTTCCATCAAACTAGAGGCTGGTTTGCCTCTCTACCCATTTTCCGGCTCTTTCCGAGCGGAAAATGCCCTTACTTGCTTAGTTACAGTGTCCGATTAAAGGGATAAAAATATATTTACATATACATGAATTCGAATCTGAAGTTGAAAAAAGACGACAACTCGGGCATTTAAACTCAAACCGGTGGTTGCTGTATTTTTGTATGCTATGGGTGTATACGTCTATCTCTACTTCTAAACACAGCTTGTTATGTACACAGTAGACTATATACACATACACATACGTACTATACGCACATAGTGCATTTTACGCTTGCTGCACCGCCAACCCCTATAAGTTGCGCTAATTGCTAATGTGATGTGATGCGCATGGATACGGCTATCGGTATTGAAAACGGCCGTTTTCAGAGCCAGGACCGGCCGGTCGGCCGTCCGCCGTCACACCGGTTTGCAGGGAGTTGCCCCATGATCGAGTTAGTTTGAATTTCCAACCTTACATCACTTACAATACTTACAGCACTAGGTAAGTATGCTGTGACGCCTCAGGTTTATTTTGCAAGCCTTACCTGCACGCGTGGTTATCATACGGCGCCGCTAGCGACAACGGGCAACCGAAAAACGGCAGCAACGGTCGCCTTGTCACGACTCTCGGACCCGGTCTCTGTCGGGCGGTAGTGTGAAGAGGGAACTACGCCCCACCAAAACAACCCTCGGCCCACCAAAACAACCCTCGCCCCACCAATACAACCCCCGCCCCAATCAGAGACCAATTATCGAGTCACTCGCTACATTGGTTGATTGGTGACTATCAGGTCAACGGCGCTCGTTTCTGCTGCTAGTTTGGGCAGCACCGACAAAGACAGCAGCTCTTTGTCTGCGGCGGCGGCTTCTTCTTCTTCTGCCTTTCCCACTGGCCAAATAGCCCCGCTTTGACTGCGGCCGGTTCGCCGGGTTTTCGTCGCTCGCTCGTTCGCTTCCACACACCAACACACTGCTTAGACAGCGACCGGAAACGCTGGCGAACTTTTTGTTGTCGCTGCCCGAATGGCTGTTTAGAATCAGCGACAAACCTAGTCGGTGCCATGATCACTGATGCGGTAGCTGGTGCAGTAGAGGCAGCGGCGGCACCACCACCACCACTGTTATTTCTGCACACTGTCTATTACCTCTACGTCTCTACTGCTACTTCGGTTACTGCTACATTTGGCCCTGCTAACGCCAACATTACTACTAAGCTCACTTGTTACTGCACTGCAGCTACTGTTCTAGTTTGGGCTGGATTGTTATCACGATGCACGGTCCGTAGCGGACGTACGTCGTTCACTTACACATTCGGGGGGTCAATGTCTAGTCATCTCGTACTCCGGTCAACGGGCACACAAAGCTGCTTGATAGCGCTGGACAAGGTGTCAGCCCAGAATATGTATATATATATATATATATATATATATATATATATATATATATATATATATATATATATATATATATATATATATATATATATATATATATATTTATTTTTGATTTGTTAGAAACGCTACTAGTCAGGCTTGTCTTTAAAGCAGCCTTTATTGTGCCTATTATTGCTGCCGCATTGAGGCGCTGGAACGCCTAAAGTAGATAGTGGAAAACTATTTTTTTCTTGCTGTTGCCTCTTCGGTTCATTCCCTAATCTCCTAGAGAAATTTTATATATATATATATATATATATATATAGATACTGAGATCACCAGGCACAATTCAATTCAATTTTAATTCAGACGTGGTTTATTTACGAAACAGCATACATTCACATGCTTAAGTTCTTGTTATGAGAAGTGGTACAAGGGTTTGGGAATAAAAGAAGAAGATAAAGCAGCAGATAATACCTATACCATATTATTGGTGATACTGACATACAAGGCAAAGGAGCACACTGAGCTATAACTTCATAAACATTATAACTCAAAATGACAAGTGAAAACTAAGAAATTAGATCATCGCCCTCAGTAGATTCCCTTTCTCCGTCATGTATTCCTATTTAAAAGCCGTATTTTGACGTCTCGGGTAAAGCAGGTCAGGGACTTCGAGTGACGGATTCCATGCGGGATACTCTCCCACACGACGGGCAGTCTATATACAAGAGATTGGGTACTAGATCTTTTCTGTACCCGAGGTATCACAAAAGTGGTGGCCCGTCGCGAGGTTTTCCGCCGCTGAGGGACAAAGATATCATCACGGGATATGACGCCAACAAGGACAACAAGCGCCTCTATGACAGTGCAGTTTGCTGTGCACCCATATGCCATATCGCGAGAGAATACAATAAACTGAGTATGCATGCACCTCTCGTGGAAGACCCGGTGCATGAACGTGTACACCAAGCGAGGAACGATCGTAATTGCATTAACGCCGCCCGCCCGGAAAATGTTTTGCATATTCACAGTGTTTGCGGGAAACACAATTGGCATGCTGGGAATGCTGGGAAACAAAACCGTTGCTGGCTAACCTTGCGCAATGAATCATCCGTCAAACGATTAGGCTACCACGCTGCCGTTAGCCATAGAATTAGTCTTCTATTACATAAACTAAGTTTGCACAGGTAGTAGGTGCGTTCAGGCCTATATGGCCCGGACGACGGGCCTCCTCGGGCAGTCCGAATAATTACTAACGTTTTTTGCAACTTGAAAAAGAACACTAAACACACAGCTGTGGTATACGAAAAAAACAGCGCTTCGGTCAAAGACAACTGCATTGTCCGAAAGTTAATAAATACGTGGCCGAACATTGGAAGAAGGCAATCCCACATGAGCTAGAGTGATCGTCTCTTATATATATATCTCTTATATACTATATATATATATATATATATATATATATATATATATATAGTGCTTGCACGAGTGTACAAGAGTAGGGAATTCATAACCGAAAGCATGAATATAGTTACGAATAAAGTTACCTTGCAATCGCTAATTTTAAAAAGTGGTCTCCAGCCTGTCACATCAGTGTTACTCTAAAAAAAGTCCTCCTTCCCACATTCCATGGAAGAGTGTTTTTTTTAACGAAATTCGCGACTTCCTCTAGTATAGCCTGTTTATCCAGGAATACAACCCATATCGTGTGGTTCGCACGTTAATGGTGGTTTGCGTACGGTTGTAACTTATATGGCCGGAAGAAGCTGGTGGCCATGCGCCTATGAGTAGTGCACAACGAATGCCACATTAATTGCAGCCAATGTTGTTTTGAACCATTGAATTCAAGAAGACTAGTCCGCTAGTTTTCCACTCTCAAACTAGAACACAAATAGGCTGCGCTCGATGCTTGCTTGCACATTATGGCTCATTCGTGCTGCGTATCTCTTTTGTATTTTTCCCTTCCTCTCTCCCCTCTCGCTCCTTCTGGGTATCATAAGGTGACTTTAAAGCTTGACGATCATGATGAGCTAGATATTGTGAGCCTCACACACACACTCACGCAGACACACGCAAACCACCCAACCAACCACCTACCCACATACACAAATACTCGCCGCCCCATGCTTAGTCACGCGGGATACCGGATCCAACTTGAAATTAGTCTTTCTCGGGTTTCTCGGGACGGCAGCGTCGTCCGCTGTGGTCACGTCGCCATGGCCGTCGTCGTCGTCGTCGTCGAAACCACTCACTATGCACAGCCGGAGCGGAGGGATCAGGAGAGAGAAACGGCGGAACAAGAAGCAAGCATTTGCTTGCCTTTGCCATCGTCGTTCTCGTTGTATGTCGTTCGCCACACCACACCCGGCCGATCTCGGCCGGTGTCTCTCTCTCTTGCGGGGTGGAGAGATTTCAGCATGGCCGATGAAATCCGATCCGATAGCCAGGCTAGCCTTGCACTGTACCGCCTCATCTCTCGTCGTCGCTTTCCGATGTCCTTTTGCCAACGGCGCCGGCCGATAAACTGAGGAGGAAAAGGAGGAGGTAGTGGACGTTGTGGAGGTAATGGTGGGGGTGGTCGTGGTGGGGGCAGCGGCGGCGGCGGTGGTGGTGCGGGTGACAAACTAAAGCGAAACAGCTACCACAAATGATACTGCCTTACCGAAAAGGCACCAAACGATACTGCCTTACCAGAGAGGCAACAAAAAAAACGCACACACAAAGGAAAGCTGTTTGGTCCAGTCGAGGTCCAGTGGCGCTAACTGTGTCTCTCGCTAGTTTTTGCTGCTCGTTGGTCGGTCGGTCGGTCGGTCGCTTGCGGTGATACCCCCGACGCCCCCGCCGCCGTCGCTCCAGGGTTGACGAGGAGACGAACCGACGAGACAAACCCCCAAGCCATCCCTGTCTCATATCAAATAACTTTCGAACCATACATCGTTGTCATTCATTAGTGGCAAATGGCAAACAGGCAGGCAGCCGGGCAGCCAGACAGCCCGGGCATGTGACAACAGCGATACGTTGTCACATATTAGCATGGCAAGTGTCTTTCTTCTTTATAGTGTTTCCGTCACTTGAGAAGTCGAGGTTTATTTTATCTCCTCCTTTCCTCTGAATAGGTTGTCTGGTGTAGGATCAAGTTGATCGTTCTGTAAACCCACACAAATACGGCACGGCGTATCTTCTAGCGTCTCTCTCTCTCTCTCTGTGTCTTTCTGTGTCGTGATTTTTCATATTTATCTACATACGCATACAGTACATATAGTATATTAAAATATTCGTAAAATTGGCACGTATCTGCTCAAAATTTCCTCAAATCGCTACATTCTAAGCCTTGTACAACCATCCTATAGTTGCGGATCTTGTTGATGCTTTAGCTATACCATATATACGAGGGAGGATCGAAAAACATACCATAGAAATTTGCAAAAAAAACAAAATACCTATTTCATTTTCTAAAGAGTCTCTGTTTTCTTCAGAATTACTCCTGCCATCTGCAATGCACTTTTGCCACATTTCCTACTTTTTTCAGAAGCGCATTTTTTGGAATCTAGTTGAGCCAACCTTGATTTTTTTCTCCATTCCCTCAACTGTCTCGATGCGTTGTTTCTTCAAAATTGTTTTATTCATGGGACAAGAAAAAGTCACAAGGAGCCAGTTCTAGCCAATAGAAAGGAGGTTGAGGAAGTATAGAAATGCTTTTTTTTAAAATAAAAATAGTCCGAAATCAGTAAAAATGTGTGCGCCGGAACATTGTCGTGATGACGAATCCAAAAGCTGTTTGGCCAGAGTTCAGGCCTCTTGCGCAGGGCGTTCTTGCGCAATTTTTGTAAAATTGCGGAAGTTGAGTTTTATTGACCGTATGGTAACCAGGTGATAAAACAAACTAAAAGACCTTAGCGTCTGCGATAACTGAACCCCTTTTCTTGATATTCAGTAGGTCTTATGAGGATGGCATTGTGCCAAAACATTTTCGGCAATCAGTCGTAACCCCTGTACATAAGAAGGGTCTAAGGTCAAATGTAGATAATTACAGACCTATAGCTCAATCATCTATCGCATGTATCATCTTTGAAAAACTGCTAGTGGACCACATTTTTATTTTTTTTCAATCTAAATGCTTGCTGGATGAGAATCAACATGGTTTTACTAAAGGCAAATCTACGGCAACTCAACTCGTCGAAATGACTCAAGATTGGGCTGTTATGATAAACAATAGGCTGGCCTTTGATTGTATATATTTTGATTTCTCGAAGGCATTTGATAGAGTAAACCATGTAAAACTTGTACAAAAGCTTAGGTACTTGGATGTAGATACTCGCTCTATATCATGGATTGCTAGTTATCTTACCCGTAGAGAGTTCTGCGTTCGCGTAAACAATAGCTTTAGTGAGTCGGGCACGTGCCCCTCAGGTGTTCCTCAGGGATCAAGCCTCGGGCCACTTTTATTTTGCACATTTGTTTTAGATCTTAGAAACGTTATTCCTGAGTCGATAACTTATAAGCTTTATGCTGATGATTTGAAACTATACGGACCTTCCAACACCGCTAGCAAAAGGCAAGTACTACAGAGTACGATTGAAGCGGTTTCTAAGTGGTGTGTGGATAATGAAATGCTTATATCAGTGCCGAAATGTGCTGTATTGTGTTTAAAAGAAGCCCATAACTACACGCTACATGGGGAGGCTATCCCTATTTTAAATTGTATTAGGGACCTAGAGGTTGCGGTGACACCGCAACTGGATTTTAGCACCCATATTACACAAGTCATCCGATCAGCTAATCTTATATCTAATACCATATTTCGTTGTTTCATAATTAATGATTACAATTTTTACATGAGGCTTTATACTTATATTTACATGAGGTTGTACCTAAGTTTCTCTATTGCTGTGAGGTTTGGCGGCCTTACTTAGATAAACACATTGAAGCAATGGAAAGTGTACAGAGGAGATTCCTTCGTCGTGTCTCGTTAAGGTGTAACGTTGCCCGAAATTCTATTGTGATAAGCCCTATTCGGGAACTTCAGTCCAGAGCGGATTATCGCATGTTCAATCGTATTATAAACTCATCAAATAAGTCAAATTATTTTAGCATTCGGTTGAACAATCTTAGAAGCGGTAACACCATCTCGTCGAAACAAATTGCCAAGACAGATCGTGTAAATAACATGTTTTCGTGGCGGATGGCGAGGGCAATGAGAACTTAAAGCACTAACAGTGCAAATGTCGCCACACAAGTAAACTGACTATTGTATGTATCTAGGTAACGGTTTCTAAAATGTAAATATTGTCCCCCCTTTGACTAAATAAAGGTGCATTTGATTTGATTAGTGGTTGCGGCTCAATTTTAAATTTAAAGGACCCCTTCTCGTGAAGACACCTGCACACTACATACAGGACTTGTAGTCCTGTTGGGGTTACCTAAAGCTAGCGAAGCATGTGTGGCATCCATTGCGTTTAAGTTATCGTTATCTGGCATTGGAATTCAAACGCTTTTAGCTTCTCTGCAAGCAATAAGGGTAGAGAGGTTTTACGGCCTCCGGAATCGTCTTTACGATTGCTTCCTTATCAAGACTGATACTCTTCTCACACCCGAACGACGTCTGTTAAGGCGCCTTCAACATCTTCACGCGACGTACGTCTCGTTATCATTGTTTCTCGCCGTGGTAAGTTTAGAAGTGCACCGAGACCGAACTTGACGACCCCAGGGCGTGCTGGTTTGCTTCCTTTTGAGCTTCGGAAATGATAGGAAGTTGGGAAGAGCCGCTGCGGAGAAGCGTTTTTTTACGTGGCCTGCAGCCGAGTTAAAGTTCAAAGCCTTGTAAAAAGCTTTATTGAAGTTGGAACAATTATATCTCACGTTTTCTACAACAGGTTTTGTCATCAGGCACATCGGTAATCGATGTAGACGGATGCGATGCCTTTACCTATTAAAGAACTCTCCACGCCTCCACGATAACGCTGTTCCGCTTACGGAAGTAAGCCACACGCGGACAGGCAAGAAATCCGGTCGCGTGGGGGCCACTACAGTTTACACGCCTTGACTATTTCGTGCAACTGGACGCCAGGTGATCCCAACCTCCACATTTCTTAAAGGCCATGCGGAGAGGTTACCTGCCCGCTAGATGTCCCACTCGTTGACAATTGTAACATAACTTTGATTCGTTGGGTTTCAGAAGGACGGCGTAGGCATTGTGTCCTAGGAAGACGGATATAGGCAGTTGGCAGTAAAAGATCAGGATCGCCATGTTAAGCGAGATCTCACCTGCGCTACCTGTTCGAAATAGTCGCCGAGAATGCACCACATTATCAACTGCTCGCATCTCGCGTACCTTGTCATCTGTAAATGCGACATCGATACCTAGATCTAGATTAGAGCCGAGCAGGTCATTATAATATATATAGACACTATTGCAAAAAGCTGCATCGAGCTTCCAGCCCTACTCCCTGCATCGACCTATATGGTTATAGCGGCTTTACGGCTTGCTATCTTGCAGTAATATATTGTACGCGCAATCTTGTAAACCAACCATCGGTTAATAAAGCTTCTATTTAATACTATCGTCAGCTAGGAACGCAGTAGAAACTTGCGTGTGAAGGTGCAATGCTCACTTCCAACATCAAATTCAAGCCTCTAGTAGTTATCGACTTTACAGGATCGAATACGACTAAACTCTACCGCATCAAGTAGCAAAAAAATTGTAAACAATCAAAGTTGGGCTGGCAATTCCAAAATGGAGTACAATTACTATTAAAAAACCAAAAACAGACTGTGAATAATTAGCTCATTTTTACGTGCTAGCTTTGCCGAGACAGTCTGACCGTACTTACAGAATTGATGGAATTCGTATCTGCGGGTGCAGTTCGTCTAGTTATCTACTTGTGTCTAGTTGCCTGTAAATCTGTCGAGATTCTAATCATCAGCAGTGAAAGCAATCGCTTGTAACACGGCGCCTCTCTAGCACTGCTAATACTAGGGTCAAGTGCCGAAGTTATAGTATTTAGCGCCAAACCTTAGTGCCTTCAAGAATGACAAAACACGTACCGTTAGCAGCTGCTTTCATGTATAAAAATATGCGCTATTGTATACAGGTTTTCTGGGACTGAGTCTGGTTAACTGCCTACACCAACCTGTGCCGCTTTTGAATCTAAGTGCCTCCCTGTTAAGTTGGGTGTCGCGTACGTAAGCGTCTCTGTATGTGTATACGCCACACCGAAGCCGGAAAAGTTTTGATGGTATACGCCCGAACACTGTTTATTTTAGCGCCTCTGTGGAATCACTTCTTCAAATGCACTACAAAAGGATGCGTGTTCCTCGATGTACATCTCAGATCACTGATTCAATAACAAGATATTAGTGGCGACCATTGCAGATGGAATATATAGAATGGAAACCTACAAAATCGGCACAAAAGCAAACATACACAAACATTGACGAAACGTACACAAATATATGGTAAATGAGAAACGGAATATTTTGGCATGAAAAAAAAACGCCTCAAGGGGAGAGAAGACATTAGGTTCTCGGCGAGGTATCTCTCCATATGTTGTTTGTGCAATGAGCTAAGGTTTTGCCAGTCTGCAGTGGTACGTGCCGTACTAAAGCCCACGAGACCATGCCTGGTTGGCAAATATGTTTGATCTCCAGCGAAATGAAGCCGACGTGTTTTCATATCCAGGAGGGCTGGAATACCGGTTTGTGCTCACTTCCGATATATATATATATATATATATATATATATAATGCGTCTGTGCGTGTGTAGGAGGAACGCAAACAGCGGCCTACCGTAGTCCGCGAGCAAATACCCCAGACGTGGTGGGCGGACTCCCCGGGGGAGAATGCAGTAGCGAGCAATGCCATCAGCAAGAGTCGTGCCAGTTGATGTCTATACTGAAAAGATCTATGCAACCGGCAGGAGACGCTGCAAAGACTATCATCTTAATTTAGTTAAGTCTCACTATCGTTCTATATATATATTTAAAAAAAATATATATTTATATATATATTTTTTTTAAATATTTTTTTTGGATGCCCCGTGTACGGTTTTTTCATGTCATGGCTAATTTTTAATCCATTCCGGCATTTACCTTATCTAAATTGGAAACCATGCAAACCAATTTAAGAGTGGCCGGTCTGGATCTCGAACCCAGTCCTCCCGAATGCAAGGCAAAAGCTTTTCCACTAAGCCATCTTGCTCGGTATATATATATATATATATATATATATATATATATATATATATATGTATATATATAAATCTTAAATATGTAATTGACAGCAGACAAAGCTCTCAAGCGTAGAAGGCATACTTTTTATTAAACAGGCGGGATCGTATAAAGTTATACTTTTAAGGTACGCATATTCATGATGTACCGATTCGTACTTCGTCTAGACAGATGCTGTCGTTATGTCAGAGCAAAATTGTGGACTCTCCCCAACAAGACTCCCTTGTGTTCTTGCAGCGTAAGGCTTCACAGCTACTGAGCTGACCGTTGTATGCGCTGCATCGCGGACGAAGCGCTCAACGTGTGGGTTGTGCAGCCAACGTGGCGGCACAAATGTCGACACAAACATTTTGAAGATTAACTGCATTAATTAGAATTAGACGATAACTGTCGTTGTGCTGTCGCGGTAGAGTCGCAAAGAAGCCCTAGTTGCCGTCTACCTTTCAGTAACCATAGTAACGTACATATCTGCTCGCGCCATAGTGCCGTGTAGATTTTGGATTTGCTGACATTTAGACAGGACAGCTCTATAGAACACTGATAAGTTCCGCCAATTTAAAGGTAGAAGCCGGCCTACTACATCATGGGTTTGCCATGGCAATGATTATCTAGAACGAATCCTCAACTTTTGGTCTGCGTCTATCAAAGCGTATTAATTAATTCGTTAGTCGCCTACAACGATTCCGACGAGCTGCGTGGCTCCTATTTCATTCATCCTATCCCTGCACATCGAGTGCATAGAAGTACAACTTCACACAATTGCTATTTTACTCCCCCGTAATATCGATACGACCTTCTTGGGTCTTGACTGATCAAATTCGAGGGCTGCTTTATATGGATTTGTTGCAACGCTGAATAACGATATATTTGTAAAGCGTGTTATATACAAATATTATATTAAATATACCATATATATATATATATATACCAACAAGACCAACGAGAGTGTGAATATCTGTCTCTTGCAGTATGTAGAGGAAACGTCGATTCCATTGTCGTGTTCATGAAATTACGTGACCCCGCGTTACGCTACAATACATGAACGCAGCAACTGTACAATAACACACCCCACAAATATTTAACGATTTTAATAATATAGTAATAAGTCCACAGACCGTGTGTATCGCAAACGTTTTTACCATATCAATATAATATTTCTTTGCAAGTATTTGTGTGTGTGTTTTATAATATTGCGCTGCACTATATATATATATATATATACAAATAAAAAATACTATATTGTAGTATACCACCAACAGCCAACACTCCAAACAGGATCAGGGTTCGATTATGCCTAGACCCCCCGCTCCCTGACATACTTTGAAGAATTGACCTATACGGCTGTACCGAGCAGAGCCACACAGAGGAGGCTGGCGCTGAGAGCTCTCAGCCCCGCGTTGTTCAAGCTAGAGGTGACAGACGTCGCAAAGAGTGGCGACCTTTCGGAGAAGGGGTTTGTTTGTACGCCGCTTGGTCGGCGCGCTCTCCAGAGGATTTACGTCTATCGTTACAACGGGAGAGCTAGAGAGAAACAGAGAAAACGAGAGATATAGCTAGACAACAAGCGCTTTCTGCTGTTACAATCGCCTTCTGCTATCACTACCGTTACCTCGCCTACTACGAGGACAAAAACGGCGGCTGCTGTAAGGCGGTCCTGCAGCTGGACAACTACGGCCAACCAGCCGTTGGCACACAGGGTGGGATGCCACAGCGCGGGTCCGACCATGCGTGTCTTTTTGGAGCATGATTGCTAGCAAGCGTGTCCTGTTTTGGTCTTCTGTCTCAGGCGAGGAGAAGATCCAACAGCCGGAGGGAAAAGAGGGAGGGAGGTACAGAGGGGGTAAAGAGAGCAGGAAAGTAACGAACACCCATCCGCAGGACACAGAGGATAAATGCGTTCATCCGCCGCTGCTGATGCTACAAGGCGGCAGTAGCCCCCTCCTTCCCCGTTCCTCCCCTCCTGCCCCTTTCCTCCCCTCCTTCCCCGTTCCTCCCCTCCTGCCCCTTTCCTCCCCCTCCTGCCCCTTTCCTCCCCTCCTGCCCCTTTCCTCCCCTCCTGCCCCTTTCCTCCTTTCCTGCCCCTTTCCTCCCCTCCTGCCCTTTTCCTCCCCTCCTGCCCTTTTCCTCCCCTCCTGCCCCTTTCCTCCAGTCCTGCCCCTTTCCTCCCGTCCTGCCCCTTTCCTCCCGTCCTGCCCCTTTCTTCCCGTCCTGCCCCTTTTCTCCCCTCCTGCCCCCTCCCCCTCCAGTCCCTTTTCCCCTCCCCCCGCAACCGCCCCTGTCGTTCTTTCTTACTACTGATTCGAATGCTTTTCAGTTCCGGCCGACTGACTCGGCCGTCTCTTCTCAGGCCTTCGTCGTCGGCGAAAAGGGCGCGTGCGCCTGCTGCCAACGCTGCCAACGCGGCACTCCGGAACTGCACCGGCGAGTGAAGTCCATCAGTAGTAGCCCAAGTAGTCTTCGCGGTGGTGGTGATGGTGGTAGTGGCCGGCGTGAAGTCCCTGGACGGACGTCGTTCGTGCGTCCACTTGGATTGGATGGCGGATGGCGCCCATAATAAAAAGCTTGATTCCGTGCTGCGGCGATCTCATCTAACCTCGAGTCGAGTACAGGGCCTCTGAGAGCTAGCCGTATACGAGCATACTCCGTTTGTATGTATGCATGTATGTTTGTATGTATGTACAATGTATGTATACAGGCAAGAAGCATACGCCGGCACGTATGCTTCCTGCCTGTATACATATGCGTCTGTCTATGCATGTATGCAGCTGTCCGTCTGGTCAGTGCACTTTTTGCACTTCTTCCCGCACTTGTCACTCGATTAAGTGCACCGCCGATGTTTACAGAAGACACTAGCCAAGGCAGATACTGTGCTCGTTATTACATGTATACGAGGACCACTACGTTTCTCAAACGCTTAACATATGACTTGGCCTACGATGGAATTGAGAGTGATATTTATTGTGTTGTCGTTTCGTATTAGTCAAAGCGTCCACGTATCGCTTTACGAGTGCAAGGAACAGCAATCTAAGGATGTTTGCGCTCGTATCGCTTGAGCCTGTAATGTCAATAACACATCGATCGCTTAAAAGTAATAAGCATGGTAGTAATCGTACTAATAACTAACGCATTGATGAGATCCGTAGTAACCTTATTGATAAACAGCAACGTACTCAATTAACAATTAGGAATTATAGTAAGACTTATTTGAAACTGACCAAGTTTAAGTCTGAGGAAAACATTCGTTAACCACTACACGCAGAGAAACGCGTACACAGGGAGCATTTAGCCGTGTGAGCACATGGCGCGCAATTTTCATCCGATCTTTGGATAATTAACTGCATTAAACGCAGCTAATGAACGGCCGGGCGCATGGCAACGCACATATATATATATATATATATATAACCTGTAGCCTTGTATCGGTCCTTTTTCCACAAGAACTGCTGAGAAAACCCTAGATATCTTAACATATGCAGCCCTCTGTGAATCGAAGATATATGCATATTGTGTTTACACTGCCTAGCAAAGGTGAATAAATGTTTAAATTAAATCGAAGAAGTGCCATAGTGTGAATTGCAGAGCACGTTCCAGCAAATATATTTTTTTTCAATGGAACATGGTCTTGTTTCGGAGTGAGAGTTATTTATTACTAAAATATGTGATACTAGTGTTATTGCCCGATATAGGAGCACATAATTATTTGCTTTCATACTCAATACTTTAAGATTGTGCTACTCCATTAGACAAGTCGCTCATCATAGCGTTGGACGCACACTTTGTCACTCAATAAATGCCAGGGAAGTGGACACACTCTCTTCCCTGGCTCCGTCATGCTAACATCGGCGCTCTTCTGGTTGGCTCCAAGGCGTAGTAACTCTAGTTTAGTTCAATTAGATTCTTCCGTTTGTTGAGCCTCATCCCCTCCTCACATAAATCTCTTGGTAATGACGATTCACTTTCTCTTTTGGAACCGTTACTGGTGCCGCATCGTGATGGCCCAGTAGACCACAGAAACCAAGAAAGTTGAAATCACTCATATTTATGTTAACGCACGGTGTAACGCATGCTAGGCGCGGCGCGCTGTACCAGATGCGTTTCCCAATTATGCGCTTACATTGTCTTAACACGTTCGTGAACATACATCGCCACGTACGTGGAACTTGATCGTACCATGGCCGTCATTACGACTCTAGAGGACCAAAGACTCCACGATCACCAGCGATTATAAAGCGCAGTGGCCGATCCTTCAGGCAAGTGCCGATCATCGTTTCGTAAACACGAGGAGGTAGCTGGAAACGTTGGCACGAGTAGTGTCACTGTCCACAGGGTACTAAGAGTCTCAGTATTTGTACCGATGGCAGCTAGTTCAAGCTTCGCAAAATACAGAGAGTTTCTGATAGAGAGATGATGAGAAAATGCATTGTAGAACAAACTTCATCTCCAGGAGCTTTATGTCCGAAGAACAACATGGATTCAGGTGAAGCAGCTACTTGCACCAATCAGTTGCGGCTGCTACGGTGAACACTTATAGATCGCTTTAAATACGTTGCCTTCGGGCGGTCGAGTTCGTCGAAGCTCGAGTCTCTAGGATGTTTCCAAAGAACCTCAATCGCAAAGCTATCGGTAACGGCAGCCTTCAGGTTAAACAATTAAGAAGCCATTCGCAGTGGAAGGAGTTCCTTATCGTTAATTAAGTAAATGGCGATGAACGTCTTACGGACCCTTTCCTATATGGAGAACTGAAGAAGCAGATGCCGCTTGGCGTAATCAATCAGGTTTATTGACGTGCCCAACAAGTTGGCAATCTGTCACCTTTCATTCAAAATATACATAATATACGAGTGTTTGTACAAATCAAAAGTGCGTACGCGATGAAGAAATAAAATTGAGTATAAGTAACACAATAGAAGTTTACGAGTGTATGCACAAATCAAAAGTGTATACGCGATAAAATTGAGTATAATTGACACAATAACAAGTTTAAAACTTTATAACTAACCTAATACAAGTTTAATACCTGTATAGTAAAATAAATTTAAAACAACTCACTCTAAGTTACTTGTTTCTTTGTTTTTCAGCTGTAAGAAAAGATGTCGTTTAAAAACAGCGGCCCGGCTTGCATTTCGAAGCGCCAATGGCAGCTCGTTCCGGATCGTGGGCAGCATATAGGCCAGGGAGTGCCGAAGAAGAGGGAGTTTGAACCCTGGCATCCTGAGGTTGTCCCTGTAGCGCTGCGAACGTACTGGGGTAAGGAAAAGTCAAAAGCACAATCTAAAGGGATTCCATTGTTTTGCATCTTATAGGCTAGCACGGCTAACTTTAAACGTGTCAGCTGATCAAGCTTGAAAAGGCCGAGCCTGGTGTACCATGGAGTCACACTCGCGCAACGAGGAAGACCTATTATGGCTCTAACCGCGTCATTCTGAACCACCCTTAGCTTGTCTAGGGTCGTGGAATACGTGGCGCCCCACAGAGTAATTCCGTAAGTTAAAATTGGATCCATAAGCTCTTTGTAGACACATACCAGAAGATTCCACGAAGCTTTGGCTCTACTGAAACGCACGAGTGAGGCCACCACGGCGTAGCAGACCCTGACACTTGACCTCACTTGACTGTCCCATTTCATATGCTCGTGTAGCACAATGCGAAGACATTTTGCCTCAGCGCTGAGAAGGATAGCAGGGCCCCCAAGTTTTGAACCTCTGTCTCGATGCCCGTTGTGGGGTGTGGTAAAGAACGAGTGTCGTCTTCGTCGGGCTAACGACAAGACCAAATCTTTGAAATAAAGACATACAGACCTTCTCAATACCGGTTTCAACGTGCTGAAGATTATACTTATCATTGGACAATTGGGAGTGTGAGACACGGAACAAAACAGTGGTGTCGTCTGCATACACGGCTGGGCGGCAATCTACGTACCTCTCGATGCCCCGCAGGACGAAATTCATGTAGGTGATAAAAATAATATATACTGAAATAATAGAAAAATATAACTTTTAAAAACGTAGGCGTAACTTTCAAGTTCTCCATGCCGCATCTTGGGTTGTCGTTTGCTTGCTTAACAGAAACGATATAGGTATCCTAGTAACGGAACTTGCACGGGTAAACAGCTCCAGTAGCAGCGCTGCTTTTCAGAAGACCTTTGACAATTTTTGCCAGTAACTGCTCTTCCTCCGTGGTAACACGAACAAAATCGCACAGCAAGCGAACTAGCGCCTAACCGTCGTGGTCGTCTTTCGGGGCGAGTGCAAAGCGGTTATTGAAACATGCTTGGCTGGCGATTAGTTAGCACCTAGACCTGTCGACGACGTTGTGTTCTCTGCAAAGTTGCAAAAATTGCACAAAAAAAAATAAAGAAAAGGGACACGAACATGGTCAAGCTCTAGTAGTAATACGGTCCGGCAAATACGGTCAGGTCACACACACAGAGCCACTCTCTAACAACCGGCCCACACACATGTACGTGCGTGTCACGAGCCAAATTATACGAACGATTCGGTTAGCGGGTTCGGGACATGATAATCGCATCGCTGCCAATGACGACAAGCGTGGAGCTTGAATTATTTTGCAACCCCTTGAATAATAACAAAAGCATGTTCATCCATCTATTCATCCGCCTATCCATCCGGCCGATGGATCTTAAGAAAGATCACAGGCGGCAAAACAGCAACAGCAGCTGTAGCGGTGCGAGTGACGATGGCAACCATTGTGATAGTGAGAATAGTGTTGCTGTTGTTGCTGCAGTTATTGCTGTCAATGTTGACGTTGTTGTTGCTGTTGCAGCAGTTATTGTTGTCGATGTTGGCGTTGTTTTGTTGTTGTTGTTGTTGCAGTTCTTGTTGTCTATGTTGCTCATGCGGTGACTGAGGTGATGATCCTAATGACAGCAGCGTGGCGTTGCGCTGCCACAGGCGACAATATATACATGAGAGACATGTGCCGACGTCAGTCATTGCTGCATCCTGTTTAATTATGCAGAATGCAGCGTTCTGGTCCGTTCATCAGAGCGTACGCGTCTGTGACTGGAGAGATGTCCGAGAAACCTTCCAGGTGAACTCTACGGGCGTCGGAGCACGTTAGGAGCACGACACGCCGTGTTCGTTGCGTTCGCATGTTGATGCGCGGTGTACCCTAGCTCGTTTTCTACACGGCGCGTCGGAGAATCGTCGTCGTTGAAGAACAACATTCAACTCTCGACGTAGAGCATGCGGCAGCTCTCAGTATAAATGCAGAGTTTGGCTGTCTGTCTATAAATGCCTACTTTTTTAAATTTAAATTTGAGGTTTATTCACGAAACCGCAATTTCACAATGCTTAAGTTCTCGTATATAAAAATATTTAAAATATTATTAACACCAACATTATCTATTTCATACTTAACCATGTCTCACTCCACTTACGAAACTAGAAATTGAAGTTGCTAAAAACTTTTCCCGTTCACATACATGACACGCTTTCTTCAACCTATTGACGGGTAACTAGTGTTGACTAGAGTGTTTTTACTCGTTACCCATTTTTCACCTCACGTTTAAATAATCTGACTGAGGTAAGTACACACACTTAATTTTTTTGGGAAGTTCGGTCCAGATAGTCGGCAGGGTGTATGCGAGAGCATGACGAGTGGACCGCTTTAGAGCTACCGGCCTCACAAATTCCGTTGCACGTCGAGTTGTGCGTCTAACAGCAGCTCTTATAGGAAAAGCAGCATCATCCGGAATAACTCTTCTATACATCTTAAATGCAAGCATGGCAATTTTTACCCTGTAAATATCCCTAAGTGGTAAAAGCTTAAAGTCTTGAAAACACTTGCGAACCGAATCGCTGCGGCGCAAGTTAAATACTGCCCTGAGAGCATCATTCTGAATGACTTCGGCCCTATGAGTTACACTTTTATTATGAACTCGCCAAATTGAAATACCATAACAAAGAATTGGCACTAATAGCATTTATACACCATAAGAAGACCCTCGACAGGCACTCCTAGCTCTCGTAGACGACGAATAGATGAAATTACTGCATAGCATTTAGGCGTAATAACGTCTAAGTGATCATGCCATCTAAGCGTCTCATGTAAAGTTAAGCCCAGACATTTGATAGTAGAGCAAAGTGTCACTTCCGTTCCATTGAGTTTCAGCATTTGAACCTGCGTGGCTCTTTTGGCAGGGCGAAACAACATGAGTCTAGTTTTGGTTGCATATATCATCAGACCGAATTTTTCAAACACAAGAACAGCATACTCTACTGCTTGCATAGCCTTCTGTACGTCAGCCTGTATCGTAGATGGTTGAATACGAAAAAGTAAGGTCGTATCATCAGCATAGTCGACGAGGGCGTACAGGAGTACCCTTCTGACGCGATCTCCTCAATAATGAAGTATATATATATATATATATATATATATATATATATATATATATATATATATATATATATATATATATAAATATATGTACGCTTGAGAATGCAGCAAGCGTAGCGACGAATGCTGCAGCAATTTTAGGGCTGGACTCACTTGCGCACGCTAAGCTAAGCTTACCTACCCCATACTGTGTACTAGTAGCGACAATCTCATCAGATCGATCAGTGCACTGCAAGCGAACCGTCTGAATCAATCAAAGGCATATGTCAAGTCAGGTAGTCAAATCATTAACACTATAGTCTAGTCCATGCTATTTGACTCGCCATCCAGAGCAGATTTCAGTTGTTGCTCATTTTATTTGGCAAAACTTGACAGCGCTTATATCAGGCAACCGCTACTCGTAACTGCGACTTTGTCGGATAATGTGGATCATGCGTCGCCATTATAAAAATCTACGCCACGATTGCATTTATTTCTAAGCATTCTCAATACCGTGCTTTCTGGGAAAACGGGCGATGCCATAATATTAAAGTTGTTTTCTCGGTCTTGTTATGACTATAATTATTAATAGTCAATCTGAAACTTTCGTTCAATTGATCGGCCCTTCGGTGCGGTTCTATGGTAAAAAATGAGTCTAGTAGTTAATAGGTAAGTATCGTTTCAGGTGATATACATCTAGAACGTTTCTCTATTTTCCTCAGGTCTTTTTCTCAGATCTTCTTTACCGTGCCAGTACGTTTATCTAATATGGCGTAAATAGTTGACCTGTCCAATAGCACGACATATAAGATTATTGCACTCACACTGTTACACAATGCAGCACGTTCTCCAAACGTTATTTCAAATTCCATTTATTTTTTATATATTTTATATTCCGTTTATTCTGTGTGCAGCCGTGAGACAGCTCCCGGGAAACGCTATCACGGTCGACTACTCAAGGAGTCATTTAGGCTTATCAGTCCTTTATTCGCTCGCTGCAGATTCTCATAGTTTAATGAGCCAAGCGACATCTCTTGAGTCCCGGTAATCTAGGATGACTTTCTTTCTGAACGGTCAGCGGGTTTTTATATATTGATTTAAATATATATATATATGGTCAGCGGGTTTTTGTATATATATATATATATATATATGTATATATATATATATATATATATATATATATATATATATATATATATATATATATATATATATATATATATATATATATATGTATATATATATATATATATATATATATATATATATATATATATTATTGTTTTTAGATATTGATTTATATATATATATATATATATATATATATACAGGGTGCGCCAGCTAAATTAAACAAACTGTGGCCTCTAGTAAAGTCGTCATAATTTTGTCATTAGGACACCTAGATAGGTGAGTTTGGAGCTCGTTCTGTTCAGCAACTTTTCGCGCGTCTGCTTATTTAATACCCGTCGTTTGCTTCAATAATTGCTTCAAGCTGACGCCTAAACTGCGCACAGGCCCGTCCCACCGCGTCCCGGGGAAATTCAACTGAGAAAAACCAATGAGACCTGGCAGTCTCATGTTTAAGCGAACACAGAAGTAACCCAAAACGAGCCATCCTGGTCTCATCAGACAGCACATGTCAACATTTTTGCGCATACGAGGCGTAGTGCAAATCCTCATTTGTAATCCGACACATTGTGCCGGCACTCATGCTTGGTAGGTATGCGTGTTTCCTTTGCGAAATTCTAGGATTAGAAATTAGCTTTTTGGCATGTTTCACGATCTCGGGAGTCCTCTAGGGAGAATTTTTCTAAGTGCACTTCTAGCAACGCCCTCGCACTTTTGTGCATCGTTGTCTCTCTTGGCAATGGCGTACACGTACTCCTCGGATAGTTGAAGAATAAATTGATGTCCACGCTCTTCCCATCGCGAAATGATTCTTCACTGCGTCACACTTTGACGCCATTGTGATTGCGTCGAATGTGATTTACAGGTTCTGACGAACACAATGATACCAGACATAACCAGGGCGAGCGCAAGTTTATCTTGATTTAGCTTGTAATATATATATATATATATATATATATATATATATATATATATATATATATATATTATCTGCAGCTCTGTTTTGATTATCTTGGAGCCACAGCGTGGATTGACGCCCCATCGGTTGCCTGCTTGATGAGCGGTGGCCTTGCTTACGTCTTCAGCCGGAAATAAAAAAATGTAAAAACTATGTTCTTGTAGCATGCTACCCCAGAGATGGGCCGATTGTTAAATGTTAAGGTAACGTTATAGCCTCAAGTTTTCGTCACACTATGCTTGCGACTAGGAATATCTCATTTGTTGGCCTCTACTTAGCGCAAACTCGTCTCCACCACATCACGAAGATCAAGCTCCTTAAACTGTATATAGGGACTGCAGTTTTCAGCGTTTAAGTTCTTGCTAAGAAGTAGAGGTAAACAAAAATGTATAACCGTAATAGATAGCATAATCCACCTGACACATGACATTATTCGATTTCAAAATTATGTTTCTTTTGATGGGTAAATTTATTCTCATCAGCAGTTACATACATTATGAGTCAATAATACTATCAGAGACTCCACATAGATATCTTGAAACTCCACATATATATAATTTCGTGTAACACGAATACCTACTTGTATAATAATATTGGCAAATATTTACTAGAAGTGATATACACACTGTGAAGGTACTTGTAAAATTAATTTATTTTCTGCGAGCTTACCGCACATTTGTTTACAATTTACAACGCTGCTCTATATAATCGGGTTAGTTTAAGGCGTAACGGAACAGAGAGTTATGTCATATATATCAAGAATTGGCTTTTTAATAAACAATTGCACTACAGAATTAATATTAAAGATAAGGCCAAACTAGCGCAATAAAAATACCGTTTGAACTTAGTGTTTCATAGACAATTTCCAGTACTTTTTTCAAAACAACAGCTAACGAGCATTGATATCGCCGCTTAGCCTAACCGAATCCTCTCTGCACGATCCCAGAGCATGATACCAATAGAATCCTCGTTTCTCAAACTGCCGTCCCGTCCAGATCTCCGTCGAAATGACACTTCTGTACACATCTTTGTACTACCCACTTTGTACACATCGTCCCCAAAAAGATTTAGTAAATCCCCCTTCTCGCAGTTTCACATCACTATCTGAATACCTGCATCCACTATGCTTCCAAGCTCAATTTTATATTGCTGGTTCTGCTTGTTCTCGCACGCGAACGGCCTACTCGCTGTCGTCTTCAGTCTTTCCAGAATGCTTGGAATGGCTTCCTGAATGGTTCTAGGCACTGTCAGCGCGATGATCGCTCTTAATACCGGCATAACCTCCAAAATAAATGTTTGCACTTTACCCTCCACTCTAAGCAGCTGTATGCGCTGGCTTATCAATTTATTTGCGGTACTCTCAAGGGCAGCGCTTGTTACTGCTGGATCCTTGTGTAATTTATTTTTTGAGGCTTGTGGGCCGCCTCGTCTACCTTGAACCCCTTCTTTACTACGGAGGAGCGCCTTGAGAAGTTGTCAGAGGCCTGCACGTGGCCCACGGGTGTGCAGAGTGGCACTAACGGGACATCTAAGCGCTTCTCAATGGTGTTTTAGGACGGTCTTTGTAATATTTCTATGAGCAAAAGCCTGTTAAGACATAATCCCTAAGTTGCTTCTTGTTTCTCAGACACAGACTGCATCAAGCCTGGGCGTTGCAATCATCCCTCAAGTGTCCCGTGGAGCCGTTTCAACCCTAACTGAACTTCGGCTGGGAGGTCTCCACCCCCGAATTTCAGAATAACTTGCTCGGAGGTCGAAACAATATTTGGCATCGCGTCTTGCTTTGCAAACCCCGAAAAGCTGTCGAGAAGATTGCCTCCGTTTTGAATTATGCACACCGTAGATTTTGCCCTTTACTGTGGTTTGTCTTTCGTTGATCCTCGTTGACACTTCGATGTTGGCCAACTCCTAAAGCGACAGTAGTGTGGCGTTATATTATTCAGTCTCAAACACGACAAGGAGGTCCCTACTTCTTGTAAAACCGGGTTCTTTCATTTTTCCTTTTACGTGCGTGTTTAGTGACAAAGTCGTACATCAATGAATTGAGCTCCATCAATGAATTGTCATCCGTTGAGAATATCACTTGGAGCGGGGACGAGCTCGCCCAGACCGGGTCGCCGTGGTAAACTCAAAGTCGTCCGGTATCTTCTCATTGGCACGAGCGTCTTCGGTTACCTCGCTAGTGACGCACATACCCGGCGAGTGAGTGGTCAACTGCCGCCGAGCGCGCATACCGTTGCTGCGCCGATGCTTTTCACAGGGATTCTTTCCACAGGGATTCTTCCCACATCTCGTCGTTAGACGGTGAGCCGGACGGCCCGCCCGCATCGCTGACTGGTTGGAACAATGTGTCCAACCGCGCCTCCCTCCCCCCATTTACGTACGCAGGTACGTCAAGCTGTTCCACCTGCTGTTTTGTTGGAGTTTATTGCACCTGCATGACCAGCCGCTGCTGCTGCTGCGCCGCGTCTGTTTACAAACGAGGCATTGTTTGTTTACCGGGCAGTCGCTGGCCGGCAGTTCGCTTGACAGTAATGATGAGGGCATCCGGGGGTGCAGTGCGACACCACGGCTGGCATCAATCATTCTAATGATGACTGGTGATGCTGAGGGAACTGACTATATGTAACAGTTAGGTAGAGCGAACGAAAAATTAGCCATTAAGATGATGGCGCTGATGGTTATGAGTACTAATAAGACAAATATCACACGATGATGATGATGATGCTGACTGTGGCTGGGAATGAGGTGTCGAGGTGGTGGCGATGCTATTAAAGGCGAAGTTGGCAATTATTTATGATTATGGTCGTTAGGTTTAAAATGACAGGATCATATTGACAGGCTTGTGATGTAAAATGCCGTGAACGGATATAGGCATTTTGTTCACTGTAGAAAGAACATTTGCCTTTAAATGATAAGGCATTGTTTATAATGCCGCCAAGCGTTTCATATTGTGAAATCTAAGGAAGCTAACGTCCTGTGAACTGAATGTCGAGTGGAGGCAAAGCATGTTCACCGCTTTGAAACGTTCGATATAATCAAATCATTAGGTTACATTGCACTAGCACGCATGGTCTCAGCCTCTATCGCATACGAAGGATAATGGCGCGCTAAATTTCGTGCTTTGAAAATTCCAGGCGCTTCTAAACAGGAATAGCCTGTCTAACTGCAATCAACTAGGCTATGAAGAAGCGTCCATGTGGCTGATCACGAGATGATCAGAAACAGTTTAGCAAGGTCATGGTTCGTGGTGCAGTGCTAAGGAAAACACGAAATCGGTTTCACGCAAAGATACCATATAAAGGCTGCTTCCGTTGCAAGAAACCTTAATTTAGTTATTGTCTGTAGGTAATTAAAGGACAAAGCCTTGAAAGAGAAGCATGTTCTATGTGAAACAACTCTCTTACGGGAACACCGTGAGGTAGCGTGTCAATACTACACTACTGACGATCTATCGCAGCAGGTAGCATTGTTCGTGGTTCGTGACTATTGAAATATGGCCACCCACCGCCAAAGGTAAAAGTTTGCTAAGCGTCCCTGCTACAGTCTATAACTTTCCGCGTGCTATACAGCAGCGCGTGGTATCCGGTCCACAACCGCAATTCAGTTTTAGCACGGCAAAGGAAAGCTAATAGAATAAAGAATGCTAATGCAATAGCAAGGTTAAGTATGCGAATATTACAGGGCTTCAAGTAAAAGCAACACCTGTTCCGGCTCACAAGCGCAATTTACTTGTGCCTTGTATTGCGTTGCGAGGTACGGAAATTTGATAGCCGCTCAACCGATGTAAGTCTTTAGGTATCTTGCGCAGATAAGTGGAGGAGAAGTCCATCGGGCACTGAAGGTTCATGCCTGAAAACGGTCGAAGATGCTTCTCGTTGCTTGCGTCGTGTCTATAGCTTGCCAGTGAAAATTGTTTATCGCTACAAGCTCGAAACGCTTTCTTGTTATTAGCTAGCAATTTAGAAACAAAACGGGCCTTTCAGACATGATATTGATAGAGTTTGTCCAAGATGCGCTAACAAATATGCTTTTCTGCTAAACTAAGTTTTACCCATCCCGGCAACAATCTTAGCCGTCTAGAAGCTGGAAATCGGCTTTGTAACGTGCTTACATTACAAATCGCGCCTGTTTTCAGTTAACTCGGTGTTTGATAATAAGATACATTCGGTTGCACTAGAACGACGCTTTCACTAGAACTATGCCACTAACACACATTAGTAGAAGATTTTGTACTGGACAAGATACCGTTCAGCACACAAACCTTAGAAGACCACGGATAATTTAGGGAACACCGCAACATGATATTTGCTACTTTTTACATGATTGATGAGCTAAAAAGTAAACGGAAAACCGCGAACATAATTTTCCCGTTTTTGTCCGATCATTGCCAATTACCTACCACTACGAAATTTACCTTGTCTATACTGAAAAACATACAATACCAATTTAAGCGCCCCTAAACGTAAGGCAATTACTTTGCTATTAAGCCACATCATTACGTATAGACGAATTATACCTAAAATATATTTATATTTTTAACAGGACCTTCCAGAATTCGTCGTACAACTCGGCGAAAAATATTTTTTTAATGGAACACGGTTGCGGAAATGTCTTCTAAAAATGGGTGAAAGCGTTAAGCGTAAAAAATGGGTGAAAGCATTAAGCGTAAAAACCAAAACATAAAAATTGCAAAGAGTTTCATTTTTGAAGAGTTACTATAATTATCACAACATTTGCTCTGCTTAAGGCTAACGTTAAATGCAAAATGTTCCTCCAAACACGCAAATATGATTGGCTTGTCCATAGGATGGATGGGGATTCGCAGATTTAGTGAATATATGCCAGGATAAAAAGCTTGATACAACAACTTTTGGTAATTTCTTTCTCATTTCAAAAGAAGTCATTTTTGCCACTTTGTGCCATTGAAATTTTTGTTTGTTGTTCTAGACCCTCTAGATTTATTTTAGTAGACCCCAAGTACGACCAAAGGACTGCGCCCGGCAAGTAAATCCTAGAAAAACAGCTACGGCGACCGCAGAGAGGATATTGTGTTACACATCGTCGCATTGTAACATTTTCGAACTACAATTATGCCGAAATTTGAAATCGAATAATGTACTTGAAAGGACGAGCCAAGGTCAATGACTGAAACATTTGTTCCAAAAAAAAAAAATATATATATATACATTTTATTAGAGGTAACTGGTAAAATGCATTATGCACACCGGGCGTCGTTGTTAAAGCCACGGTAGTGTGGGACTCCCACCCACTAGAATCCAGTCGTCATCTTTGCCTCTTGTCGGGGGATGGCCGCAGTACTGTCTTTTTGAGATTACTTCACCTGGCCAGCAGAACCGACACCCTACGCAAATGGAGCCAGCAATAGGAAGCAATCCAGAGGGCCATCCTGGATATATATATATATATATATATAATTTATTAATATTATACTAATATTTATTCTAATTGATCTAAGTTTATCTAGTTTAATCTATACATATATTTTGCTTATCTTGGATTTGTAGTTCGTATCGTGACAACGCTGCCAGTCACCGTAGTAGTCGTGGTAGCAGTGGTGGTACGCGTAGCGAACCCCAACGACAGATCACGAAAGAAGCAGCGGCAGCAGCCGCCGCCGATGTTGCCGCTGCTTCGACAGAGTGAATAAAGCCAATTCAATTTTTCATTGCTATTTTGAAGCGGATAACTATAGAGAAAGCGAGCGTACGAGTAAGAGAGATGACCAGTGAGAGAGAGAGGGAGAGAGAGAGATAAGGCAAAAGAAGGCCGTTGTGTGGCGCAACGATTGGGGGGCCTCCGGCTCCTTTTTCCTCTATCCAGACGTTCCGTTCTCCTTACTCCTCGCCGCTCCGCATCTCGCAGCCACTTACCACTTTTGGAATTTGTGTAGCTCCGGCTCCTCAGCTCCGACAAAACGGGACAGTTGGAGGGTGCAGCTCTGACCGGCCCACCGCCGAACCACCAGCGCCGCACATTGACAAACGCGCGTCCCATCCCTGCTGGTTGTTCCCGACCACGAACGCCGACGACGAAGTCCACGACAATATCGACAACGACCACTGCCAACGACTTCACGGTGGTTGGCGAAGCCTTGGACTTGGGCGAAGCGTGACAGGGTAATTTGCACCTGCCTGCTACTCCTCACGAATAGGAAGAGCGCCTTGTAGCGGAACTACCAGAAGCCTGTAATCGGGGCGGTGGCATCAGTAGCACCCTCTGTTACCTTTTGAGAAGGGCCCGAACCTCCCCCTCTCAGCTGTGTCGTGTCGTCCGCCACCTTTCTGCCTGCCCCACGGCGTGGCGACACCATCGTCGTGTCAAGCGTCTTCGAACGGACATCATTCAATAATAATGCCAATGATGATGATGATGATGATATTAGCAATAACAGTAATAATAATAATAGTAATACTAACGCTTGTCCTGATCATGTGAAGTAGCATAAAAATTTCGACGCCGACACCCCCTGATTGTCGGATAGGCCCAAGTCCCGAAACCGGGTCGTTCCCGCGTTAGCCGGGCAGATGGTATCGCTTTCCCCACGACTTTTGGCCGACTGACTATTCAGGTCCGCCATGGAGCCTTTATTCCGCTTCAGGAAGTGCATTGATGAACTGGTTCACTGCTGGTTGCCAGCTTGCTTTGCTTTCACTGGATCGTTGATTCTCCACCTATTCCACCTCGTTTCAGATAGCTAGCGAACCACACGTCTGCCGACGATGGCCTGTATCCGTCGGTATTGCCGATAGCATGGTCGACTATTTCGACGGGGCGGGATATATACGAGGCGGATCGAAAAGTTCGGATACATATTCATAAAATAAGAGTATTCATTTAGACGTCTAAAGCGTTTTTGTTGCATTCAAAATAGCTTTATTTAGCTGCAATACACGTGTGCCATCATCTTTCATACTCTTCAAAACATTCTTTAGGCGCTTCTTTCGGAATTGAGTTGTTCTTGAAAATATTTATTTATTTCCTCTATAGTTTTTAATGTAACTAAAAAATGTTCAAAATCAGTAACGATGTGCGCGCCGATGAGTTATCGTGATACAGGAAAAGCTGTGTGTCCAGAGTTGCAAACGTTCTCGCTCAATTTTCTTGAAATTTGGCTGTAGCATTCTTATTAACCGTAGAACGAGGTGGCAAACATTCGTAAAAGGTGATGGAGGGAGAGTGAATTTACTAAAATATGTGACACTGGTGTTGTTGCCCGATTGTTGCGATTGCGAGACGATCAGTCCTCCTGTAGAGCAGCTAAGCACATCAACATTTAGGTACCAAATCAAATCCGATCGTGGTTGCGGAGTAATTAAAGTATTCCAGAGAGCATTTCAAGATTGAGTGCATGCACACATGACCTACTCCATCACATAAATGACTAATCGTGGCTCTAGAAGCACACACAGCGATTTTTTTATTGACAATACCTGCTCGAAGTTGCCTCCGCGAACCTTTCGGTAGCGTTGGCAGAGATTTCGTCGGACCTCTTGGAATATACCAGACATTGCTTAAACGGCCTTAGCAGTAGAGGCAATCTTGGTGGCCAGCTCCTCACGGGACTCGACCGGAGTCTCGTAAGTAAGAGCCCTTAAGTAACTTCAAAAAAAAAGTTTAACATATAAAGAAATACTTGTTATATCTGGCAGTGACCTGAATGTGTCGCTCGTAGGTGCTGTGAATAGTCGTTGAGCTATGATTTTGAGATATTAAACATGAAAACTAAAAATAGCACAATTTATGGTCCTAGGTCAGGTATCAACACCAGTGTCACAGATTCTAGTCATTTCACTCTTACTCCAAAACAAGATTTCTCAGAGACCATGTTCCAATGGCAAAAGTGTATGCTTTAACGCATCCTCCTTCGCGGGGGGGGGGGGGGGGGCAAAGCGCGCCAAGCGACCTCTACTAGCGGCCGTGGCAGAGGCCATTGCGCTGTATGCCGCGTCATTATATGGGTTGATACGGCTCTGTATCTCTCAGCAGGGGGACCCCATAGACAGGAGGCCTAGTCAATGATCCTAAAAACCTGGTATGAGCTTCATGGAATACTCGCATATCACTCCGCGCAGGTGTACAAAACTGACAATTTCAGTCGCATACCTTGTTCGCTTAAGCAAGGCGACTACAAACACGTGCGTTTTCTGCTCAAACGAGCGTACCCGATGACGGGGTACGCCCCGTCATCAATGTAGAAAACCGCGGGGCTCTGGTGGCCTACCGCACAAGCAGCCTACTCCCCCTCGTGCGCACAGGGCAGCCCGACAGCGACAATTGCCCGCTTAATCCAATACCTAGACGGACCTATGCATAAAAGGAGTTCCCAAAAGGATGGTAATTCAGCAGGAGACCCGCAGTGACCACCCCTGGCAAAACTCCCTCCTCAGTACCTACTTTTAGACTGAGGGGAGCGTTGCATCATGGGACTACCCTCCCCTGGTCTCGATATAATGGTTTATAATTCCGAACCAGGAGAGGGTGGTTTTTAGTGAGTAACACGTGCGGATTTAATTCAGTGTTATATTCTCCCCCATCGTCTAGTCCCACCCTACCTCCACTGACATCGGAGGTGTGGATAAATGCATTTTTCAACTTTTAAAAGAGGACCCCATAATTAGTCTAATGAATGGGTGCCCAGTACCAAGATATACGAAAATGCGCAATAAATGTTTGATTGGATGTACCATTTGATTGTTCTTGGTCTTCTATTGCTGACATTTCCTATTTGTTTTAGTACCGATGTGTTTACAAGGTCGTTACGACTAACAATGGAGCGTTCACGTGTGTACACTACGCTGAGTTAATGTAATATATATATTATTACACAACCTTTAGCAGGGCGGCTTTATTTGAACAGATCAATTTGTTTGTGTGTAATTCGCGTTCCTGGTACTGCCCTAAGCAAACATTTTGTTAATGATTTCTTTCCGGGCAACAGTTTTAGCATGTATGTTGATACCGGCTCTTGTGTTAATCAAAATAGAATCAAATAGTTTGTTCGTTCGATCTGGGAATTTACAAATAGAGACGAACGTAGCCTTATCAATATAATCTAGAACAACACCAATATCATCACATTTTATATCACCATTCCTCATATTACAACGAAAAGCAACACGTTTTAAAAACTTCTTCTGCAGGTTCATTACCAAATTTCTATCACGTTTCAATTCTAGATTCCATACTGGAGAGGCATATACAAAGGATCGCATTATCCAGTGCATTCTCCGACTAGCTGACGCATCTACCTCTAGAACATGTGGTATGTAGCTCAGCGTATTACTTGTCAGAACTCGTAAGTCTTTTATCGATGGTTTTGCCGCTAGCTGTTCGGTACCTAATGTGCAGTTATGTACAGGATTGTTGCTGTCAAAATGCAGAACTGCGCACTTATTTACAGAGAGCTTTATGTCTAATCCTCTACACCATTCCACGAATCTATCAAGGGTTTCTTGAAGAATAGCCACGTTCGTTTCATTATCTACAGATATATACATTTTTTACATCATCCGCGTACATTTTCACTCGCACTCCTTCTTTCTTCTTCATTTATTTTATTTTTCCGATAGATATATATATATATATATATATATATATATATATATATATCGGAGAAATAAAATTAATTAATTAAGAATCACTACCTGGAAAGGTAAAATGGCCAAGTTGACCCGTCGTGTCTAACTGTAGATCTAAAAGCGGCCACTTCGATCTTTCATTAATCATGCAATCGAGGTGGTCTATCCTCAGCTACAATAAGGGACGGGTAGGCAGACACCTGGAGGGCGGCGACTTCTATGCGCAACAGAGGTCGGCGACCGATGTAGCCGGTTGTAGCTGAAAACTGAGGGCCAATGCTAATAATAATAATAATAACGAATAGCTTTGTTGGTTGGAAACCAAAAACCCACGAAGAACTTTCAGAATCACAAAAGTGTATTTGATGTGAATACAGCGATGCGTAAGCTTATTGCCGACCCCATGTCGACAAGGTGGGTGCCAATATAGCGCAACATAGGTCGGTGGCTGAGCCCATTGTTTTGCTGCTAGATTCCTATGAAAACGCCCTTCTAAACGCTAATCGTGCCACACGCATCTTAGTCGATAACGAGCACTAAAGTGCTGTGGTAAGAATGTTGAATGAAAACAATGATAATGGGATGGATGCATAACGCAACATCTCTTTCAGTGAGGCATCTGTGCTCCTCGTTTTTGTTCGATCATGGCGGATTAGAGTCCTCTCCGGCATTCGCCTCATCTGAATTGGAAACCGTAAAAACCAATTCAAAAGTACCCGGACCAGGTTTTGAGCCCACAATTTTCAACATTCATGCACAGTTTACTAGTCACGCTAATAGTGCATTAGTAAATCTGACGCACCTAAAGCTATTTTGTAGAAAGCTAAGCAAAATCCTCTCTCAGAAAGAGAGAAAAGTGTCAGCCGCCTCGTATGTCACTACAAATCTGAGCGGCCCCTTCAATAAAGGGGTAACAAAAATTATTATAACGCTATTCATACGGCAAGCACGACGACCCAAACAGATTCATGTCTGACCTTCCACTGGAGTCATATTAAAAAATGTGAAAGATATCTTAACGACACCTGCGCATGTAGGTGTGTTCCGCTGAGATTTCGCATCAAACTCGCCGGAGAAAACCGGCTATTGCGTTACGTCCCCGTTTCTGGCGACCAGAGAAGGCTACGAACGAGAAGGGCTGCGAAAAGCAGCGACGGTCGAGATTCGTTCTCTGTTGCCTTTTCCTATTATTCTTCTTCTCCTGGCGTAATAAGTTTTCATTTTGCGCCAGTTACTACAGCCGCAGATATCGAAGGATCTCGCTGTCTTGCAGCGAGGAGCCGCTACTTTGAATCAACGTTTCTACATTGTGTTTAACCTGCAGGCAGGCCTCTCTCTAGGTGCGACAGCTGATTATGATCGTCCACCGATATTCATTATTGTTATTCAAGCGAATACGAAGCGAATATTCCTTTTTAGCGTACGGCAAGCGTGACGAATATATTATGGCGTATGCGCTCGTGCCCGGGCAGCGTGAGCAACGAATAAATATTGACATACAAAGCATTAACAAAGAGGCCTGTAACTTAGTTCTAGGAAAGGAAATAGGGAAACCGCTCACACAGGGAAAGCCGACCCGTACAAACAGGGTTATAAAAACAATGCAAACCTTTTTCACCCCGCCACGCCAATTTGGTCATAATATATCATCGGCGTGTATCGGCGGTATAGTAGCGTGCCGCATTGCCGTAATTCGAACGAGTGAATCGTTATTCCGTAGAGTTGTAAATTTTATGTTGTGTTACAACATGCTGCACTATTTGAAGTGTATCAAGCAAACCTGTATGTGCAAAATTTCATCATGCCTTTGTTCGTTTAAGATACCTTGATTGTACTGGCGCAGGTGCCCCGTACTTTTCTCGATCAACACGTAATGCAGCAGCTTATACGGGTATTCTCGTGCAGTTTCTACCCACAGTACGGCAGGTGGGTACGTACAAAGTTCAGCGACTCTAGCTGTTTGCTGCAGAGCAATTTTGGTGTGAAAATCGACGATATCAGTCTTGCTTAGACATACCTGGGGATGATACATTGCTGCCATCTCTTCCTTTAGCGAAGTATATCATTCAAAATCGATAAATGCCCAGTGTCACCGTACCATACCTCGCACTAATCGTTCATCTAGTAGTCATCACAACGTTTTGCAATGCTTACGTTTTTGTATAAATACTAGGTAAATTGTCTATTATATAATAAATTATAGGTAACTTGTCTAAATAAACATGAAGCTAGTTTCCTATGGTAAACATAACGACTAGCTATCTTTCTTGCTCTCTGTATGTTCATGGATGTGACAACATGCTGTTCTTGAGTTGTTGGGCAAACTTGGCTGTTCAGTGTTCCCGTCACACTCTGCAAAAACCGCAATAAACTCGATTCGACAGATCGATTTTATTCTCAAAAGTAGGGAAGTTCACTTCACTATGATTTGTGCGTGTCTCTGGCGTCAGCACATTGAACGGCGAGATTGATAATCTGCTATGATCGATGCGTTGCGATCCATGTGCGGAATAAAATATGAGAAAAGTTCATCCCATGGAAAGCGTTGTTTAACGCCGACACGTAGGAGCTTGTCTGGTCTATTACACAATGTATAAAGCATTAACACCGAAGTGTCACAACAGCAGGGATAGTTATGGTATCCCAAGTTTGCCTTTGAAGGTCTGTCTCTGCTCATTTTATATAAGGGTTATATGAGAACCATGAAAACTGCATGCGAGTTTACGATCTTAGAACTCTCTTATATTAAACTCTCCTATTTCCCTAAACCTCCCCCCATTCCCGCATAATTTCAAAGCAGGAATGCGTCATGCTACAATTGATCTATAATTTCTGATGTTGGGGTGACGGGCCACCTTCTCTCTTCCATCACGCCAGGTCGGTTGGCAACGCCGATGCTAAAATCCACGATTGTCGCGTCTCTCGCAAACTATGATATTTATGCATTTGTCGTTAGCAAACGAATCATTACGGTACATTGAAATAAGATGTATCGATAGGGATACAGATGGATCGGTAAAATTATAAACACGAGGGCGATAATATATATTTAAGAAAAAATGTGTATTACATTTTCTGGCGTGTTTTTGTTCTATTCTCTAAAATATGTTCCGCATGCTGCAATGTATTTGTGCCACTTTATTTTCTACTCGTCGAAACATTTTAACGCGTCGTTTGGAATCGACTTGAGTTGCTTCTGCGAGGAGCTGAGTCCGGCGATTAGGGAGGTTGCGGAATTATAAAAATCGTTTTTTTTATTAAATAATCCAAAATCAGTAAAAATGCGTGCGCCGGCGCGTTTTCAGGCTTCTTGCGTCAGACGTTCTAGCGCCTACCACACACCTATATATATATATATAATATATATATATATATATATATATAATTACATGTATATATATATATTATATATATAATATATGATATCTAGATATATATATAGATATATAATCTATCCTATATATCTATATAATATATATACTATGTCTACATTGTATATATATATAGCCGACATTGGCTTGCGAAGTGCTGTGCAAATCTATGGGAGGGGCCCTACCATGTTCTCGCGACCGACAGCAGAGGGCGAGGTCACTGAATCGAACAGGTTTTGCTGATTGCCGTCATCGGTGTTTTTTCCTCTGGTTTTCCTGGTTGTCTCTGTCGAAAGCCCGAGCAGATGTAGGGTGCAAACAATCGTGTTTCTTGGTGTGTTCGGTTTTTGTCGGAGACTCGCGTTTAGTTCAGTCGCCCCGCCCCCTACAACTCATGACTGCCGTTCACCCGCTTACAGGGTTCCTGCTGCTGCTGCTGCTGCGGTTACAGTCGCTACTATTTGTATTCTTAGAAGCAACGACGGTGCGACGATGTGATGTTTTTCTGCTCTTCTTACAACTGTCAGCACTGAGGTGGCACTCACTTTGCAGCGATGCGGTGATTTCTGCTGTCGATTAGCTTTCGTATGTGCTCAGTATTTCGGGGCCTCCGCGCTTACTTGTCCATACGCGTGCTCTCAGTCTATTCAATTATCCCGGCCCGACATCCACGATGGCAGCAACAACGGCAGGAAAAGAACTGTTGAATCCGACAACTAATAGATGGAAAAGACGAACGCTTGAGACGTTTGCGTGACATGCTGCATTGATGAGAAGTGATAGGATATCGAAAAAATGTTGGCTCAACTTTCCGATACTTTAGGCTCGGCGTTTGCAGCAGCCGTACTCGAAGCTGTATCGTAGGCCACCGTGTCTGTGATTACTGGTGGGCCGCATAGTCGTGAGAATGGTGGTGGGTTTCGATAACGTTTAGGTGTACCTTATAACCGCCGTTTGCATGCAAACAAGGTAGCGAATGATGAAGCCTGTCATAGGTACCGTGTAGGATCTGGGAGTATAGAGGCTCGTCGTCACGTTTGGCGAACGTTTCGTGAGCTATATAGTAGGACCTGGGGACAGAACCTCAAACACATTAAATAGTTGCTTGACTACATAGTCCTACCCTGGGCCTACAATGCACAACGTAAATGGATGTAAAACGACCACAACAACAAAGATACGCAGCGCAGGACATTCAGCTGTCCTTGGCATTCGTGCGGTCACCGAGGCTGTTTAAAGGATCACTATCGTTGACCCAGAAGTTCTGGCCGGCGTTTGACGCTATTAAGCAAATAGGGACACGGACGTTCGTAATTTTCAGAATGCCTTTACTCCTGTTGTTGTTGTTGTTAATGTTGTTGTCGTTGTCGTCGGTATTTTTGCACTGTTGTTGTATTTGTTGTTACTATTGTTCTTGTTGCGGTTTGTTGCCTATATGGTCTCCCACTTGCTTCGGCTGTCATTGCTGCGGCGGCTGCTACTGTTGTTGCTATTCTTGTTGGTGTTGCTGCCGTTGCTGCTTTTCTTGTTTGTGTTGTTGTTGTTCTTTCTGTCGTCGGTGTTGTTATTGCTTTTGCGCATCGTCCATTACTGCGATTGCCTCACACTAAGAGGAAGCGCAATCTTCTCAACGCCATTGCATAGGATGGGTTGGCGGCTCCTTGTCTCCTCGATGTCTCTCTCTCTCCCGTTCTCGGTCTCGCTTTTCCACCAGTTCCTTGCCCTTTCTGCACTCTGCTGCGCGTTCGGGCCGGCCTTGCAACGAGGACGAGGCGTGAAGCCAGGTGCGATGGATGTCTTGCGCGGCATGTTCTTGCAAACGGACAGACGGACACCCCTACTTCTGCCTGCCTGCGTGTTCTGCAGATCGGCAACCAGTCAGCTATTGCTGTTGACTGCTATCCGAAACAGCAGCAACAGCAGCAGTAGGTCCGCGGGCGCGGGGTGTCTAAGGGTGCCGGGAGGGGGGGGGGGACAAGACAAGCAGGAGTTGGAGTTTTTGAGCCTCGTCGGTTGAGTGCTACGTCGGTGGTTGGGGCGCCCTTCGCGCGGTGGCGCGTTCGTCGACCAAGCCCAGCTCTTTACTTTGGTGGGGTGGAGCTTGGCGCATCGTTTCACTTAGCGTCAGCAACGTCGGCGACGATGGACGGACCAGACGAACGTGCAAGTGCCGAAAGAGCAGCAACAGCAGCAGGACAGGCGGAAGGAGGTCAGAGACCACAGCAGGGCTACTAGAACGGCGCCATCGACAGCCCGACACAAATACAATCTTCACAAATACAATGCCATTTAGGCTTATCTTTTCTCTTGTATCGCTCGCTCTCTCTGTCTCGCTCTATCTCTCACTTTCTCTTTCTATTTCGCTTTTTCTCGCTGTTGTCGTTTTTTCCTTTGCCCTCAAAGTCGTCCTCTACATCTATATACACGTATCAGAGAGAATGTGCTGCTGTAGCTGCTACCACTGCTCCGACGACGAGACGGCGAGTACCCAGGCAGTCAGGGGTCAACGTCAAGAGACGCGTAGATTGCATTTCGCGCTGCCTCTTCGAGTTGACTTTTGTTTCGGGGTGTGCTCCGAGAACACGTCATCAACAACAACGCGCAACAGTGCTACCAACAACAGCAACAGCAGCAACAACAGCAACAACAACAACAACAACAACAACAACAACAGCAACAACAGCAACAGCAACAACAAGAACACAGATAACAGCGACAGGTGGGGAAGCCGGGACGCCGGGTGGCTGCCGCCGCCACTACGCCTCACCTCTCCACCTGAACGGAAAAACAACATCAATTTTTCTGCCGCTGTTGTTACTGTTGCAGAGTGTGCAAAACTGTCAATGGCCGCCTGGCTGGGTGTCTGCGAGTTCTGTAGGGTATGTCCGTAATACTGCCTTCATAAAGGAAGGCAGTGTTACCGTCACTAGAACTTTTTCTACTCTTGACTCATTTAACTTCAATTTCTATCCGCGGGCTAGTATACTGCTCCTTTTTATCGTGCCATCTTATCGGCTTGGTGCCGTAAGGTCCGTTGGCTCCCACGCAACGGGCCCCACAAACATAGCATATAACATTATAACTATTCAATTTTGTTTCTACGTTTGCTTTATCGAGGTTGTGGGTAAACACTTTACATGGCTATCCACACCAGCCGTACATTTGCAGAAAACTCGAGGTTGGTCTTGATTTCCTCTTCATAGTTGACCGTCCTGTCGGATGGCATTTTGCGCCTATAAAGATAAGTGGCTATATTTAACAGAACGTAAACGTAGATTAACAGGTGCGTTTAGTCCGTGCGGCGTCCAATCTAAGAGTAAATAGTGTAGCACGTTTCTCCGTTCATATAGTTGACCATACGCTCTGCCAGAGTGAGAGCTTCCACAAGCAAAGTGACATATGCATTTGTAAATATTGTGAACAGGTATGCCGTACGGGATAGAACTTATTTAGGGTAGACAAAGGTAGTGGACATAATTATTTTGGTGGACAAAGCTCGATTCGTTTTCCAGGGTCTCTGTGATAATATGCCGAAATAGAATCGCCGTTTGTAACGCTAGGAGATGGCTCGCTACTGACAAAGCAGTTGCAGGTCCAGTACAATATAGAACGGGCAAGTGCCTTTGACGCGATATAGCTTGAAAGATACATGGAACAGCACCAACGAGAAACATTAACTAGCGCATGAAAAAATAAACATTTCACTATAAACCTTGCGACCCACGAAGTTCAGCGCGGCAATAGAGCCAAGGTAATTTGTCTTGTCGTTTCCTTTCATGCTGCTGAGTTACCTAGTAAATATTTGTAGTAAATCTACTGTAGTCGTATTTTGTGGATGTCTGTCGTCGTATACGGCTCGCTACCTGATTGATTGAACAATCACCTCCCACAACCAATATGACCTAGAATGAACGTTGATTTAAAAAAGAGATTGCTTGTATTTCTAAACTATCATTTGTTCTCCACGCGCTTGGAACTTGTCGTGAAGTATTGTATATGCTCCGCTGTCTCAGAGTAACACGACAATGACTTCAAGGTGTTCAAGGCCCTCTAATCTCGAGCTCCGAGCAATGCGACCTGTGTTCCGCGAACATTGCTATTAGCCTAAACGTTGACGATGGCGACAAAAAGTGCTTGCCTCTCGTCTCGTATGTTTGTCTAGAAGTAAACCGAAAATAGTGGTGCGCTGGCATTGAATGATAATGCTGCTTGTCCGGCTGAAATATGTGCCCATGTGTGTGGGGTGCGGTCGCCCGTGCTGTTCTGAGGTAAAAACGATTTAGGTGAATCGCCGTTTAATGAGACCGGGCGTTTTCTATCTACTGCTGGGCGTCACCACGCCAGCCACGGCTTTAGGTCGTGCCAGACGAGAGTTGGCAAAAGTTTCTGCGCCATTTCGCTAGACAGGCCGCACAGGGCTGATGCAGAGAGCTGGAGACAGACAGACATCATGAAGCTAACGGCGGAAAAGGGACGAACATAAAGTAAGCACGCTAAAGAGGGAAGTGCAGGGAGTAGAGAAATATTAAAGGAAAGAGAGAGCGTACGGCAGCTGGTGGACGATTCCGCATCATTTGACAAGTCGCAAGCGCCCGAGAGTTGGTGTGGGAATCTAGTGCACCACACCAGAAAACCAAATTGTGTTGGCCTTCAGCCGGCTAACCTGATAGCATGAAGGACGACATCATGCTGTTATTATTGTTAGTGTCATCGTCGTTGTTGGCGTTGTGGTTCTTGTTGTTGGTGTGGTTGTTGTTGTTGTTGCTGTTGCTGTTGTTGTTGTTGTTGTTGTTGTTGTTGCTGCTGTTGTTGGTGTTCTTGTTGTTGCTGCTGCTACTGTTGTTGTTGTTCTTATTAACACATTTTCCGTTTGTTGTTGTTGTTGCTGTTGCTGCTGTTGACGTACGATATGTAATGAACTACGGCTTGACGGCTTAACAACAACATCTTCAACTAAGTTCCAGGGCGACACGCTTGCTTCGATACAGCATTATCTGATGAGCAGGAACAGCGCATGCCGTCGCGGTAGCAGCGACGTATCCGCGGGCGATTTAAGCGTACACAGAACATTTGTTTACCAAACGAAAGCCAAAACAGGTATACTCAGCGTGCTCACTTCCAGCTTTAAAATCTGCTGTACACAAACAGGCTTGCATATATATATATATATATATATATATATATATATATATATATATATATATATATAACTAAATTACACATGATAATTCCAACTACGCGCTACATATACACGAATATACATATACTGAAAATGTAGAGCTGTCCTGTTTGCCTGAAACAACTTGAATTCAACTATTATTAATGTTCTTCGTTATTGAATACTATTATGTGGCACACGCTAATTTCTACTAGTGCCCTATATATTCTATCTACAAATAAAAACGTAGTACATCTTATCTCAACTAAACATAGGGAAGTATCAATATTAAAACACTTCCTTTGTCACTAAATATTGATCATATGCATTCTATCTTGAGTAAAATATGTTTTTGCTGCTATCTGCCAGATTTCCAATTACAAGTTTCTTTACTTCACATGTATTCTGAGCATAGATATCGGCAATGCCTATTTGCCCTGTGACCTTTCCGGCGATGCGACTCCGCACTATGCGTACTATGCGATGTCAGTCAAAGCGCGCCTGTAGTTGCCAGGAGTTTACAGTAGAGATAATCTGTACTGCAAGCGTAATGGTTGTTACGTTTAAGCTTACTGCGCTTCGGTTCCCGTAGCAGCAGATAATGACTTCTAAGAACGTTTGCTGATTCGTGCCTGAACAATTAAAATGTCAGGACAGGTCCTAGGTAGGTGAATGTCTGAATGTTGAGCTGACAATTTTGATTGGATACTGCACATCTTGCCTAATTCTACTTACAATAAAGTATTACACCGCACACCTTACTTTATTCCACTTACAATATAATATTATACTAGCATACTTTTAATACATATTTTTCTATTAAATAATTAATTGATTTTTTTTTTCATTTATAAAACGTATACTGTCTGAAACCCGTAAAATGAATTATTTAAAACCAGTGTTCTAACACATTACTTGCACCACTGAGCTGTCCCAGCGGGGCTTGTCTTGGTGCACGAAACTGGGCTGCAATTGTAACTTAACTATGCTAACCTGCCAAACCAATGTAAATTTGAACTAAGGCGAGCTTTAAGGCCATTTATTTGTATTAAAGGTAGCGGTGGTATTTCACCAACCGCGGCAAGCAAACGGTACGGCCGTCACGATGCATCATCCACAGAACAGAAGCCAAACGCCTGGTGTACCTGGCAGGACCTATACCGCTTCTAACGAACTGAAGGACCTGGCAATAACGTTCAGCTTACTTCAAAGGACGATGCATGCGCTTTTTGGTAGATACTTTGCTACTAAGCTTGCTGCCGCAAAACACCTCGCCTCTTGCTGAGGTCATTTAGGTGAGAGGTTTTTAGTGGGTATTATGCCAACATCATCGGCATCGAGTCCCACACTACCCGCTTTGGGTGTGCGTATTGCTTCTATTGTTGTTGTTGTTTCCCACACAAAATGCATTTGTCGTTTAAGGCTGTGCCCTGCTTTAGATGCATTCCCCATGTAAGGCCGTTTCTCGCTCAGAATGTTCAAGATCCCCCACAAGATAAATTGTCCTGTTAAATATGTTTCGTCAAATGTTCACCAAATTATAGGACGTTTGGGCGTGAGCGACGAAACATATTTTGTTAGCGTTTCGATAAACCTGAGCAGCCTCACAAACTATCACTGTTTAAATTTAAAGTCGTAGAAACATGCGAGGATAGAGCTGACAGTCAAGCGGGTGAAAAGTCCCCTGGCTTTGACTGTTTTCAATTTACCACGCTTCAGCTTACCTATAAATCTGTATCTAAATCTTTCTATTTAGAGTCGGATCGTGTGATAGTTCTGTCCGCGGACCACTTGGCGCTAAATGTTTGTGTAGCCTACTTTGACACGTCGTGGTCAGAGTACTCGTTTCTTTGTGGTAAAAGTTAATGCGTTTGGCTTATCCTGAGCTTCAGCTTTCTACGAGATGTTGGGCTTTAACGGGCTGTCCGATGTTTTAATGAGTAAATGTCTTCTCTCCCAATACCCTTTCGTCTCGTCCGGCAAACCTATTATCTTGGCCTCTAGCATCGCGAGTAGCCGTATGCTCTCCCACGTTGAATCAAATCCGCGTATTTTTTCAGAGTCAACAACTTGTTGCTTGCTTTTCTGTTGGGACAAACGGTCGCGCCACACACTAAATACTTCTACTATTTTTTTGTATGTGAATGCCACGCATGACACGTGCATTCTGATTGCCTCAAAGTAGTTTTGCATGCGCTTTCCGCCGGATGTACTCTGCGTGCTGGCGTGAAGCTCGAAACCGCTATTAGAGGCGCGCAAGGAGCGTACACAGTACAGCTGCAGTACATATTAATGTGTATACATAGAGCAGACTTAAAGGAAGGGCCAATGAAATGACTTCATATAAGAAAAAGTCCTAATTTTCGCGCTTCTCGGCAAGATGTCAACCGATTTAACGTGGCGAGTAATATCAGTCGGTGATGGTAAACGTCAACAGTGGAAACCGCAAAAACGATTGAAGTTGTCATACGCGTTTGGCATACAAAGCAAATTGTTGTTGTTGTTGTTGTCAGTGTTGCCGCTGTCGGCGCTTCTTCCTAGCCCAAAAGTCACTTACATCATCTGGTTGAATGATGTGAAACCTGCCTTTTTTCAGCTAGCGTAGATACGGGCCGCTCAGAAAGTAACCAGGCACTTCTTTCATGGAATGCGTTTGACCCGGAGAGTGGTGGGATATGCTGGCCGCAATGCAGCAGGAAACAACAAACAAACATGAATGCGAGCAGATACGCCGCGCTTTTGCGATGAGCACATCGGCAAATGCTAACGGATCTCAAAGTAGTAAGTCAGGCGAATAGTTTTGCCAATTTGCGCTGAGCTTGAGCAAGTTAGCGCGAGAAATAAGAATCTTGTTGATTAGTCACACTTCACGCGTGCGTGGTTGACGTCTGTCATGCCGTGCTACCAGTCCGGACTTCACTTTGGTGTGGCTGTTTCGTGGTTATTGTTGCGCTTGTGGGTGTGCGGAAGTGGAAAGAGGAGAAACTCTGTTAGTTTGAACTGTGCGAGGTGGCGGCCATCGAGAGCACTAACTACACGAAGCCCAGGAATACGAGGAGGCAGCAGCTCTGCGACTAACGTTACAGAACGTCTACAGACTAAAGAAAGTCATAGATAAAACATCCAAGGCGATGATATGACAAGCTAATGCTGTTGTCTGTAGGGCCAACAACAGCAAACATTTTCCGTTATGGACCTATGAGCGTCTCTACGCCAAGAAACTGCCCTGGTTAAATGTTCGAGACCAGAGAAAGGGAAAGCAAGCTAAAGCGACGTCGACATGACACCCATAGCACAGAAAACACAAGTAAGTGACAAGACTATGCGGTTGCTGATGTTGATAATAATGCTTACTTAGTAGGCAGGTATGTTAGAAGTGGCATTGGATTGGTTAAGCGATCACCAGAGACACAGGCCATCAACTCAGCAACGCAACGTAATGTCCTACGAGCCAGCAGCACGTCAACAGCTCAGCCTCGCGAACGAAATGAAGCCTGGTTGAGACTCGGCACAGCTACGCACTCACAAGGTAGTTTGTGTGTGTTTGGGTGCTGTGCTGTGCGCTGGGCTCGTAGTCAGCTCAGCCTGTGTGGCAATTAGTCTTCATTATAAAACGGACCACTGAGCTCGTTGATTTGCTCGTTGAAACTTATCGTTTCCTTTTCACTGTTATCGTCTTCTTGAACTGGAACGGCGGTGCCGGCCCGCCGTTCGTCAGCGCGCAGTAATTATCGCCCGGGTACTAGGCCTCATCACTACAAATAGTAACTACTACTACTACTACTATTACTACTACAACGACGCCTAGCACTGGCTCCAGGTTTCAGGGTCCATCTACCTTCCTGCTTCCCGTTTCCCGTGGGCACTGGTGGTGGTGGTGATGGTGATGATGATGATGGTGGTGATGAAGGTAAAAGTGGGCACAACATAGGTTTGCCAAACCAAGACAGTCCGGGTCCGAACGTGTAGCGTGCCGGCAGCAGCCGTAAGTGTCTGCAAGCATCAGCCCAGCGTTCGCAGCCGGACCGTTTACAGCCTAGATCGGCCAACTTTGCTATTTGCTATTTTAAACAGATCCACACCGTTTACCGTCGTTACTTCGTCTCGAGACGCGACCAAATACGAACTGACTGGCGGTGACGACGTATCACGCAGAGAGAGAGGGGGGGACAGACGCTTCGTCGTCGTCTGCCTTCACTCGAACCCTTAATGTGAGTGGCTTCTTCGCCCCCGGCCGCTACCTGTGCCCCCAGGACACTCAAAATTAACTTTCGCCCCCACTATACAATCGTCTAAGCTCTGTTGAGGTATATGGTCGGGCGCGACCGTGGTGATACTGATGTACGCTCAAGCAGGCGGCATTCTACCCAGTCAATAAATGGAGACGGAGGTAGTGCTTCTTCCCCTTGCCACCAGTAAGCTAGTTAGCTTTAACAACGGTAGTGATGCATTACTATAATGTACAATCTGGTTTCATAGCCGTATCGTGAGCGTCGCATAGCTATGTAGCAACGACAACTGTTACCGTACTTCGTACATTGTTGTGCATAACCGTAAATGTACATACCTTGAATATGTATCAGCGTTTGGCCAGTAGGCGGACGCAATATTGGCCTGGCCGGCTATTCATCTGATCAAGTTTCTTTCAATCAAGGTTCTCCTTTAGCCGGAGACACGACATACAAGCATTAGGTGCGCGAATCCCAACGGACGACGGACACAACACAAACAGTGAATTGCATATGTTTATTTTGAGGCTGTCGCTGTTCGACCTACCTGTGCATTCCGTTTTTTTTTGGCATTCATCTGTCAATAAACCAATTAACACACTTACTTACTTTACAAGTACTGCGGAACAATACTTCTACTACTGCTACATAATGCGTACAAGAAAACTAAACCAGCTAGGAGTACAGAGTGAAGCGAGCTAACCGATTTGCCTCCCTCCTGGCTCTTTCAGAGCTCTCCAGCATGATGTCAGTGCCAATTTTTGCTTCTAGTTTTTGTTTTTACCAATCGCTCCTGGCTGTTTTTTGCTAGGCGCCCATTCAATTGCCCAGGTAAGGACCCAACCTTCGTTATAATATTACGCTCTGTCATGGTGGTCCGTGGACTCTCCGTGGATAAGCTGCTACAATTAATTGACGCTTAACGCTATTGGTACACAGACCTCGGTGCCGTGCACTGGCCTTGCGTCGGTTGTAACAGCTAGTGAGCTAAAGCCATCTCCAGCGTTAACCGGTGTAATAGCCGCGCCGGGTCAAGACTACGAAATGGTCATTCGGCAGCACTGTGAGGTCCTCTAGAGTGAAGTGGGTGATATACGATGTAAAAATCACCAGTTTAACAAAGTTCACGAGTTTTCGACAAAGCAACATGTGTATACCTTCATTCCGTTCTAATGTAAACAAACATTTACCCAATATGCCCTCTGCTAAAAAAGCACCTGTAACTACTACTTGCCTAGTATGTATATATATATATATATATATATATATATATAAATATATATGAATATATATATAAATGTGCATCTTGTTATTGGCTAAATTTCTTGTAGAAATAGACGATGCGTAGTTCGGAGTGCATTTTAATCATGTCTTATGATGGGTCAATATATATATATATATATATATATCCCGTCGACGAGCGATTCTTGTGCCAAGCATCGTTGCTTCTAACCTAGGTAACCTAGATATAGCAACAGGAGACAGAAAGATTTGGACAGGCGTTTTGTAAAAATATTGAATAACCGCGGAAACCGATGGCAGATGAGCCCAGCAATTACCGAAGCAACGCTATGCAATCGACATCCAATATTGGGACACAGCCTCTGTTATACTTGTTTTGCTATCGGCAAGAAGACTATGATCTGTTTCTACGGGAATTAAGTAAGTGGCCGGGCTATAGTATATGTTTACTTCTGTACTGTCGACCTATAATACTATGCGTATGCCATTTGAGCCTTTGCTGCAGCTATTTACTGCAAACCGCGCACAGTCAAACACCGCTTAGTGCCCATAGAGACATATACTGCGGCTGGCTTCAGTAAGTGCTGTAACGACGTCATTTTGATTCGCGCAAGCCTGTATTGCCAAAACTCTCGTGAGATGCCCGCAGACTAGCTTGCCTGCATAGCAGTCGCCACGTTATTCAGGGGGCAACGATTAGTGTTAATAGTTGGCGCCGCGGGAAGATATTATTAATGCATGCATAGTAATTCTGTGTCCCGCTGAGAGCGAGTAGCGGCGGGGGAAGGGGGGCGGGGGAGCATCGTGAATAGTTTTGGACAAAGTCAAGCTTCTATTATGATTGTTAGTATAGAATGGGCTGCATAAAAGGCACAGCCGCCGCTCATGTGCTCACACATGTCAGAGTTGTGTGTACTGTTGTGTGAGCTTGGCAATGAGTGCGCGTGAGCGTATCTGTGAATACGGGCTGTGATATGTGCTGCTTGTCGGGACGGGAAATTCCTCGAACAGGAATGATTAGTCGCGATAAGTCGAGGACAAGACCGCCGCCTGTCTCACTAAGCATGGTTCAGGACATTAAAGAGGCAGTCATGTGCCGACAGAGAGAACGCGACTCATTCCTGAGAGGATTGCAGCGAATCGAGATAGTGGCTGATGGCTTTCCTAACCGCTTTTTGGTTCTATTTTCCTTATTTGGTGTTTGGTGTAAAACCACAGTATGTTCAGCAGTTCAGTCGATCGCCAAACTAGCAAGGCAACAGAAGGTTCCCCCATCAGGGTGTTGGCAAGCCATAAGTTATTATTATTATTATTGGTCACCACAGCCCTAAGTACTGTAAGTTTATTAACTAGTGAAATAGTATGCCCCGAAAACACATGTTTCTGCTAGAAACACAATTCCGAGTTTCCCTCGCATGCACATGAGTTATTTTCAATATATTAAATATTTTAGCTCTCTTGTTTTGTCGTATTTACCTACCTAGCAATTTAACCTGAGATCAAAAAATTGTACGAATTCGATTTCTTATTATGCCCACGGCGCAGGTTATATTTCCTGGTAGCGACTATATATATATATATATATATATATATATATATATATATTATTCCGCATTAGTTTTTAATTAATGCGTGTAACATGTATTTATCTTGAGGTTAAATATTAAATTATATTATTAAGGCATACTTATAGTTTTAGCAGTGTTTATCTGTGTACACCACAACTGCAAAGCCCCAATACGCAACTTGAGATAGACGTTTTTGACGTTATTGTTAGGAGTGAAAAATTGTCCCGTCAAAATGTTGTGCTGAAGAAAATAGTCAGTTGAAAAAGTTGAATAAGCCAGTTTATGCATAACTCTCACTTACGTATGCGACATACAAACAAACCGAAAGCGATATATAAACGGACATTGACTCCTATTGAGGTACCCAAGTGCGTGCAATACAAGCTATAGAGAGGGTACTGCTATTCATAGGCACGCAGCAATCAATATTTTTGTATTAATTAGATGCTGCACTATTTTGCAGGACTGTCGCATTATAGCAACGCCGCAAATACTTAAAACAAAAATAAAATCTGGTTACAAACTAAAAAAGCATGAAAACTTATTGAACCTGCTCATGCTGCTGAGTCTGCTCATGATTACATCCTAAATTGAAGGGCTGTTTCCGCCACTATAATTCATGGCCTGCGTGCACGGTTTTATAGACGACGGTGAATAATGATTTGCTATCACGGTCTGTAAATTAAAGTACTACCCCAAACAGAACAAACAAAACCAGCAGTTTAAAGCAAGAAAACAAGACAAAGGTTAATCGGGCTGTTCACATAGTGGGTATACATTATAACCGCGCGACTTACCTTCACCCTAACTATATTTAGCTTTTCATTATTAAGCATCATTCGGACAAGCAATGAAAAACATGGTATTATTGTGCATCGGTTGGTTTATAAAGTGATTCACAAAGGATCGCCATAGTTAGTCGGCGAGTATTAATAACAAGATTTCTGAAAAACAAAAACACATATACTGCATCCGTCAAACAGATTGATCATACGCTTATCTACTGATGCGTTTCAATGACACGGGAACAAAGACAACGTCCGGAGACGTACGAAATTCTACATTTATGTACGTAGCTATATACTTCAAGTTATACTAAATTAACCGAATATGTACATTTAACAACACATCGCTTTGAAATTGGTGCGCGTTAACGTGGTGTGCATCACGCAAGAATTCCACAATACTCAGGAGTTTTGTAATTGCGCGAGATGCTTAGGCCATCGCGATAGATACCACGCCGCAGCATGTCCAGCAGTTTAGACAATAGCTGAACTCGCAAGATGGGAGAAGATCCAGGGATGTGAATGAATCACTATTTGTGACTGATGTGCATGTTTATAATTTACCTAACCTGGGTGTTAATAGACCATGATATTACAATTATTTAGGTTTTCTTTTAGGTTGGGCGTCGCTTCGTCGCCTCTTTAAAATGCATTTCTGCTTGACGGGTCACCTGTTCTAGTACATTTGCCATTCCGGGCAGTCACATCGTAAGCAAGTTTTGAGGTCGACATTAAGTACTACCACGTCAACCTGTTGTATCTCTCCCTAGGATGTGGTCCCTACTACTACTAATACTACCACTCCTAATGTCGAGGCCGGTGGCGTGGTGGATTAAGTCTGCGCTTTGCAATCGGAGGAGACACATAGGTGTGCGGGTTCGAGCCCCACCGTTGCATATTTGTATTTATGGAGGTCCGTCTTTGAAGCAATGTGAAAAACAGTTCCGTGGACGTGAAATCTTGTCTGAGTGTCAGCCCAAAAACTTTACTTTACTACTACTGCTACTACATATTTGGTTGCTGCTGCTATTTCTGTCTATGTACATTATGTACATACATCCATATGAACTAACGGGCAGACAGATGACCTACTGATAATCAGGATCGGAGACACCTCAAATGAGGTTCGTGTTGATTCAGCAACAGCGAGAGGAATAACGACGAACGAACAGCCGAACAGCCGAGTCAGGACGAGATACGGCGCCACCCGTGTCCAGTGCCTGCCTGCCGGCATCGTCATCGCCGTGGGGTCATCGAAAGTTCTTTGGCAAACATCATCGTCGCGTCGCCTCTTGCCCCACCACCTTCCCTGCCAACCCCAGGCCAAACTCTGGCCCCACTGGGGAGTACCGGCCCGGAACACCAGTCGTCAGGGTGCTCACTCAACAAGGCAACGTTCGCGTGTGCGCCGACAACGACTCATCGATACCAAAAAGCCGGCCGGATTAAACTTCTAGCCTCGATCATTTATTAACAGAACGAGCTTTCTCTCTCCGCCACCCCCCCCCCCCCCCACCCTCCGCCTCCGTGTGCTCACGGCAGGCCTGGCTGGTCGGCCGGCTCGCTTGCGCCTTTGCAGTCGTTTGGTGGCAGCGTCTTCGTCCGTCTTCCAGGTACCGAGTTGTTTCAATCGAAGGACAAGAAAAATAAACACTGCTTGCTCTTCTTGGCGACAACAGTAAGGCGCTGTGACGGGAAAAGGGCAAACAAAACGATGACGACGACGACGACGACGACAAAAACTGCTCGCGAAATTTACTAACGAGCATAATCGACCTTACGCACGTATATATATATACTTCGTACTATGCATGTAAACCACTGGGCATTCATATATCTATATATAGGGTCTCCTAGAATTCGTCCAACAAGCTTTGGGATCTAGTACGACTAGACGAAAGAGCACTTTTTCCAATGGAGAAAAGGGCGGAAATGTCTTCCTTTGGAGTGCAAAACTACCAAAAGTGGTTGTATCAAACTTTTTATATCGACATATCTTCATTAATTATGTCATCATCATCATCATCGTCATGAATCTGTCAAATCAAATCCCGATTGCGAGTGTTCCAAAGTATGCATCTGTTGAATTCTACGCTATACTATATATATATATATATATATATCGGTACAACAGTAGCCAAAAATAAAAATCGGGCTGCATTGTGTTTATTAGCACTATGTCCACCGAGTGAACTGAGTGCACAAGAAGAGTGTTTGGAAGGTCTTTGGTCAACTACAGGGATAAAGACCACAATTTCTGGATAGTGTGTGTGGACAGACGTTCGAATTCGACATTTAAATATGTACGGCAAGCTCCGTGAAGAAGAAGTGCCTGAAACAGCAACGGGCGACGAAGATGTGGGTCTTGTGAAGGATGCGACTGGCTAAAACTCAAACATTACATATGCACCGCTAATGAAGACTTTGGGCTTAAATGCCAAGTTCCCCCCGTTTCAATACACGCGAATGTGAGCTTTGCTAGTATGCTTTGATACACGGATCTACCGCGATGAATGGAAAATAGTGAAAACTGTGTTGTCATCGGAAAAACATTCCAGAAGTTCCAGAAAAATTAACAGTTATATCTGTAATCTATCATAGATATTTCAAAAACGTTGGCAAGGCACTACGCATACAGGGTGTACTGTCTAAATTGGTGCGTTCTTTATTGCCCTTTTTGAAGCCCGCACCTAAATGAAAACAGACATTTAGATGACATGTTTCTTTTAAGTAGACAGGGAAACTCTTGACGGACATTTTTATTCAATATCACCCCTGTTACTCAAGTTAATCACCTTTTCAATTTAGGGTCTAAATCGCATGCAAGCCGAACATGCTCACATGCTTAAATAGCCCTGTACTAAACGGTTGGTATGAGCTAGATTGCCATGTGGCTGAGAGACATACGAAAGCCTCTTAAACACTTAATGCATCCACGCTTTCACGACACTTTGTAGAGCTCACAAATAAACTTTTTTAATCTTTTGTAATGGTTTTGCCTTTCTGAAGAAAGTACAGACATTCCACTCAGAACATGAACACTAGCTGGAAAGTTGTCTTTTTCGCTTACTACTCTGTAATTGAGAGAAGAAAGGAGTAAATAGCATGAGAAACTCTATTTGCATTTGCAGTTTCATGGAGATTGTGTCTGACTTGTATGCCCTAAAAATTGTACCTGTGGTCTTTGCGAACAAACTGGACATGGTCGTTATATCACGCGCAAGATTTTTGTTGGAGCTCGCGCAATTTCCTTCATTTTCCGGAACACAATAAACTTAAAGAATAACGTTCTGGTTTATGCAAACCGGTGCTTTAGAATTTTGCTCCTGTGCATGGATCTAGCTCCCCAAAAAAGTATAGAATATAGAAATCACGTCGAAATCAAATAATAATTATACTTTCAGGAAAGACAAAAACAATTCTATTATAAACATGTAAAAAACTTTGCCAGTGCATGTACGTATATGTGAATGTGTGCGTTCTCGAGCATTTAAAAAAAAATCAAACTAACAATGAAGGAAGTACCTTTTTGTAAAGGAAATAAAGAGAGTAAATTTTTACAATTTGTGCGCAGCAACTAAACTTGCACGGTAAGAAACTATTTATGCAACGCGATTGGCTTGCACCAAAGAAATAGCAATAATAAAGCTACCGATTGCCAAAAACAAGGTAAACCGACATGCGGCCGCCCTGGACACGAAATATGGTAAATTGTGGTATAAGAAAACTATATTCCTAGGCACAAAAAGTAAATTTCTTCGACTTCGAAAGCTTTACCCGTGATGATTTTCCCACAATGATTCAAGTCGTAGTGCAGAATAATTAAACTTCGACAAATAGATAGAAGTTTTATGCTGATGCTGCACAACTTACGGCGAGTCTGGCCCTGAAAAATCATGTGAAAAAAAATGGAGATACCGTACTTTGTCAACTTCTTCCACCAAGATTTAGAAAAAGTTTCGAGCCCACCATTGCACATTTGTATTTATAGGGGTCCGTCTATGAAGCACTGCGAAAAGCAGTCCCGCGGACGTTAAATCTTGGCTGAAGTTCAGCCCGAAAAGTATTTTTTAAGTGCCTTTAGTTCATTAAAAAAACGAGTACCAACAAAAATCATACATAAAGGACTTCACAACCACCCCTATCGCGACGCAGTTATAACAGTTGAGGACTCTAGACTGAACTCCCCACTATCCCAGACTCCTCATACTTGAACACACTGCGGCCGTGTTTTGATAATCTCGCAGAGCCTGCGGAAGCACATCACCCATTTACATCCCCCACGCATCTAAACGCAAATAATACGCACGTCTTATTGAACCAGAATTGACCGGTCCACACAATACGTCTTCTCCTCATCATACTTGTCCTAGCGATTGAACAACCCGTAGACTAGATGGCTTAGCTGAAGACCGGCAGAGCGTGTCTATGGCTAAAAGAAAACTAGCCGAAGGCGATGTACGCTCTGCCGCAAGAGCCCTGCTGTCACCAGACACATTTACACCACGTAGAGCGCAAATTGAGAATAAACACCAGCCGCTCCTGGCCGTCTGTCAGGCGCCCTTAGAAACCTTCGAGAAACCTACAGTTGGGTCCTGTAAGAGCGTAAAAAATTTGGTGATAATTACCTGTTGCGAGCGAAGCCAGACTGGATGGACTGCGACCACTTCATCTGCGCGATATGTGGGATCAAACCGTTTCCTCGTCTTCATTATAAAATGATCTGAGCATATTTCTGGGCAGAGTGTTAAATGGCACTTTACCTAAGTTTTGTCTACCAGTGATCTATGATGCAAGTCTCATAGCTCTTAAGAAAAAGACAATTCTATAAGGGCGATAGCTTGTGGATCTACTTTGCGTCGGACTGCTGCACAGACGGCAATGGCTACAAATAGAAAGGATATTTTGGCAGCAATCCTGCACTTCAAGTTGGAGTGGTTGTAAAAAGCGGCGCAGAAGCACCACTATACGCTACATGCGCCCTCTTAGAGACTGAGGGCCAAGTAAGGGTTTTGGTTAAACTTGATTTTTGCTGTGCATTTAATACGTTAAAAAGGGCCAGGGTACTAAATGAGGTGACGAAAAAAATTCAAAGCTTTTGCCTATAGTCTAGCATTACTGAGTTTTCTCACTTTTAACATGGGGCGCAACTTCAACATTTCGTTCGAGCAAGGAGTTAGAAGGGTGACCTGCTGGGCCCCGTACAATTTAGTTTTAGTATATCAGATCTAGTATCGCAATTACAGAGCCCTTTTAGCGTGTGCTATCTAGATGGCGGCACGCTTGCTAGCCTTGCGAATAACATCGCGACAGATTTTTTGAGAGAGACAGATACACAGTGCTGCAACCTGAACAAGATAAGGGACTGACACTAAATTATTCAAAATGTAAGATTGTTGCTGTCTAGGGTTCGCCTCAGGAAAGAGAAAGCAATCTAGGAGGTCTTACAAATGCTCCCTGGTATCATGCGGGTGGCTCTAATGAGCTTAGAAGTTTTGGAGGCCCCGTGAGGCGAGAGGGAATTTTACATGTACTCTCCACGAATAAAGCGGTCCTTGCCAAAATTTGTCCACGGCTGGCATGCATGTATCCTCTTTGCATTTGGAAATATAGCCTGGGGTCATATAGATTTAGCTATATCCTGCGTGCATGCCCTGCCTTGCTTTGCCCTGATGAAACAATCGCCTACGATGACATCAGCAGAAGTATACTTAGTGAAGTTCTAGATGTCGTTGTAGAAAAGAGCACCTAGAAAGAATTGTTTAAGGAGATTGTTTTTAAATTCAGAGCATCCTCCGTCCCCTACGAGCTTGGAGCGTGATTGTATGGTATGTCCCTTTTTGGCCCAGACAGTTTCGAGTAGTCAAGAAGGGAGTCCCGCCCTACCTGCGCCGGGCAATCTCGTCCTACCTGAGAGAGAGGCGCATAGTCAGTGAGGGTTTCATGTTCGACATGACGGCCGGGGTTCTCCAGGGCTCGATCAAAGACCCCTTCTATGGAACCTGGCGTACGATGACGTCTGACGTTTAGACCACCTTCCAGAGGGCACTGAACTGCTGGCATATGCGGACGATCTCGCAGTGGTGGTCCGGGCCACTCGCCCCAGCAACTAGAACTGAGAGCCAATGACGCCGTGGTTGAGATCGCTGGCTGGATGAAGGGGGTTGGCCTGACACTGGCGCCGAAGCGAGGGCATCCTCCTAATCGGACCAAGGAAGTGCACCTCCTTTAAATTAATCCTAGACGACCAGGATGTCAAGATTGTCAACACCGCCCGCTATCTTGGAATGTACCTAGACATGGGACTACGGGGCACACCCCACATACGTCTTGTAACAGAAAAGGCTACTAAGGTCTCACACAAGATAGCCCGGCTGATGCCAAACAACTATGGCCCACAAGAGTTAAGAAGCGCCCGGGTACCGGGTAAGGACTCTGATCCCGGATATCAGGGTCTGGATGTACCGGCCAGGTGGCGAGTTGACGTTCTACATCACTCAGGCCGTTACATGACGCGGTGATTTCCAGTCATACTTGTTCAGAATTGGGAAAACCACATCTCCATTCTACAAGTACTGCCAAAGCAAATCAGAGGACACTCCTGAACATACAATTTTGTGGTGCCCGGAAGGGCCGCTTAGCTCAATAGGTCTACCTAGGGCTGATGACGGCACCCTTAGAACGTTATGGAAAACATCCTGCGCGCCAAGGAGAAGAAAAACCGTTACTGCACGACATCATCCCGCGGGGCATCCCGGAATAGCTAAATGCTTAAACTACTTTCCCCCTTCGATCGTTTGAAGTTATGCTTATGCAGTTCCCGATCGATTGCGGGGATTAGGACATGACTGGTTTTTAGTGGGCTGGAGCCCCACACTACCGGCTTACACTTGCAGGCGAGTTTCCTGCGGGGATGTCCGCGTGTGCGTACCGCATTTTCCAGTTAATCCTTTAAAAAAGTTTCAAGTAGTACTAAAAACTCAATTTAAGACCAAAGAAAGGCATTATCGTTTGATCGCTGGGGATTGTTAAAGGCTCGCAAGGCTGCTAAAGGTGTCTTCAAATAACCTATTGGGTCACTAACCTTTCTCAATAGTGGCAAATCGTCGATGAAGTTGCAACCTTTAAGCATAGGAGAAGTATGAAATTCTATAAGGAAGAAAGATGGGCCACTGAGTCGTAATTAATAGTCGGTACGCGCTCTATACACGCTCCCGAGAAGTCGAAACAATGGACCTCTAGACAAGCACGATGTCGCCAAAGAGACTACAATTTATGTTTGCTACTATATTATTATATGTACGCTATTTACTGCCACCTGTTTATTTAATTGCTGTAGTGGTTAAAACTGTACGTAGTACTTAGTGCAGTTTTATATCTGATTGAATGCACTAGAGCGTCTAAAAAAATACAATGCTGATGTTTGCTGAACTCTTTCAGTCCATTAGCCCATGTTTTATTCAAAGTTTTAGCGCAACAAGCATGATGAAAGGCGTCCATCAGCAATACCCGAAACATTGACAGACTTTTAATAAATCAGCACAAGTCAAAACATTAACTCCTGCTAAAAACAATAATGTAAAATAGTCAAGGGAAGACAAGGCAAACGTCGTTATTTTTCCTCGTTTACACGTAAGCATTTTCGTACTGTGCGATTTGTCGATTCGACTTCAAAGCAACTCTTGCATGCACTACGTACGACAGAGCGGCCAAGCCATAACCTGGACTAAATCTGAACGTTGACACAGGGTCATTGGGGGGTCCGAATATACCTTCTATACTCATCCTGTTATTGCTAGGTTACAGAGTTTATTTCTGGCGGTTAACCACGCATAGCGTCTGAAGTCTCCTACAGACGGCACTTTTGTGCGCACTGACTTCAGGAGACTTCAGAAGGAGGGGCCGCAAACAATACCCGAACAACTGTCTCGATGTTGTCGCGTTTCTTTTCTACGACTCTGTACGTAGCCGCTCACGTTACAACCTTGGTCTAGTGGGGTGGAACTTTTTAGTGGCGGTTTAGTGGGCCGCGCAACTGCTCCACCACATCGGAGGAAGTTCCACCGGCCGACGAAACGATTAAAGCGCCTGCGACGAAGACTACGCCGTGGAAAAGGCGCGCAAGGCCTCTCGTCGAAGCTGAAGGCATTTTTATTAGAAGGCGTCTCTTTCTATGAACCGCGCGCGGCCATCGTGCCCCGCCTTCTGTGCACACGTATTCATAAGCCCATACTTCCAACAGCAATAGCTGGTGCATTCACCAGTAGGAGCAATCATTGTAGTCGCGTGGACAGGTGCAAATTACACTGTCACGCAGCACCGGCAGCAGTCTGCTAGTTGTCTCGTAGTTTTCCCTGCTCGAAGAGAGCAAATCTTCCCGCGTCCTCAGGCGCGTTCGTTCCTTCTCCATAGAGAAGAACGAAGAACTTCTTCTCGTGTGTAATTTGTCCACCCGCCACCCGACCCGACTGAGGGTGTCGACCCAGCGTGCTTTCGGAGTTCACTAACACGCACACTCACGCACACGCACACATAGAGACTTGAACGGCAATCGGGGACTTTTGCACAAGAAAGAACACCACACCCTTTAGACAGAAGAGAGAAAGCGGGCCAGAGAAGGAACATCATCGAGCGCGTCCTACCAGAGGCTGTCGGCCAGCTACCAAGCCAGCAGTCATAAATCGTCGTCACCTCTCTTCGTTCCTGCGCGTAGCGTCAGGATGGTTGACTGGATTGGTTGGGCCCCTCCCTACATGCGAGGCGTCCTGTTCCGTATTTGCTTCCCGCCTCGTCCGAGGAACTCCGAGGTAATGTGCCCACCAACTATTCTATATGTTCGCAAATGTCGTCATTTTGCTTGCTGTCATTAGTCACTTTGCCGTAAGTACCTCTGCAGGTAGAAAAAGAGAAAGAGGAAGAGAGAGAGAGAGAGAGAGAGAGGAAGAGAGGAGGTCTTTTATTAAACTACGTGGTGACGTAGTGACGCTATTTGAGTACTATTGCCGCTACTTCAAGTACGACGATCCGACGGTAAAGGCGGTAAGAGGCGCCTAAGTGGATGGGTACGACGCGATACAGTGTGTGGCGCATAGCCTTAAAGTAGAGGAAAAATCAATGAGATAAAGACCTGACTTCGGCAAGCTTAACGACGCGGTGCCATTCAATCGCCTGAGTTGAGCGCACGCTGAGCGAGCGTCTTTTTCTTGGCATTCTGGATGGGTGGGAGATTTTATTATACTTGCGCGTCTCGAGGCGTTCTCGTCCTCTAGTCTCAGAACTTATGTATACTACGACAAAGCAGCTTTGTGTCAGCATCGTCGTGAGATATTACTAGTAGTATCAGATAGCTACATCGTACACTTCAGAAGAGGTGTGCTTACGACGTTATTGCTTTAATAATACATTATTAATGTCCTACAATTACATGTTGGTTATTATTCAAACATAAAATCCCCTTTATTGTTATCATATATAAATGGATGTGCGGTGTATTTGGTTATGGTTTTATATGTCCGCTTTGTTTACAAACCAGATTTGTATATGAGTGCAAAAGACTATATAATCTCCAAGAGCTTCGCAAAATGATCTTACTTGTTGTTGCTGCTATGCTACTACGTCGAAAATAAGCATTTCCAATTACGGGCAGACATTTTGCATGCGTTTAAAAAGGCCTCACTGCTGCAGAAAATATTCAAAATATTTGAAGCGTATTCGGCGAGTATAGCCGCCTTTCAAAAACGTCATGCTACGATTGGCTCGCCAAGTTCCGTTCCGGCAACATATAATTCTGGAAAACTTCGTCATATTTAAGCCTATTACCCTCAAGGAAGACCGCTTATACGAAACTGTAGAACAGAACCCCGAGTTACTCACAAGCATCGTCGGTTTTGTTTCAAAGTTGACCCAATGGGTTTCCCATTCAACAAGATGAAGCAAAATGCTCTCCGTGTCTTGCCAGACGCAACGAGAAAAAATGGGTCCTTCAATCCAAACAACGGTAGATACGCGTACCTACCGTTGTTTGGATTCCCTCGGGCGGGTTCTTGCCGCATTCAGCATACTTATCAGACATTACACCGTCAGACTACTACGTATTCAGATGTCTGCAGAACCATCTAGAGAGAAAGAAATTCGCTTTATCAGAAACAGTAAGAATAAACGTGGAGACAGTCCCCGAGATTCAGAAACCAAAACACTTTGTTACGAAAATCGATATACTGCTCCAGAAATGGGGAAGAGTTGTGGACAACAATGGAAAAAAGTCCTTTTTGTATGCATACATTCGGTGAGCTCGTTCAATTCTAGATTGATTTTAATCGTTCAATTCTAGAAAGATTTATATATATACCCGTATAAACTACAGCTAGACGGTGATTGGAAAGTCATCGTGCATTTTTTTAAACAAAAACAAACTTATATATCAAACAGAGAGAAGCCGAGTTAACTTGAGCGTCTCGAGGGTTATAATAACACTGTACAGGGTCCGGTTAATACATAAAATATGTACGCCCTCCCGTATCGAGTGTTGGGCCTGTGCCATTGTATCCTTTCCCTACCCTGAAAAGTGGGCCGCTACCAGTATAGTACGGCATTTAAGAATACCAGTCTTTCCTACAAACCACCGGCTATTCCCAGGGCGATCATCTCAGCCCGTTTTTATTCTAAGTCTTACTCAGTGATCTTTTTTTTTTTTTTTTTTAAGGGGTGGAAAATGCATTTACGCACACCCGCCGATATAATGACGGGTAGTGTGGGGCTAGACGCTCGGAGAGGGAATACGCGACTCACTCTAATCCGAGCGCACTACCCACTAAAAACCACCCCCCCCGGATCCCCCTCCTGGTTCGGAATTGTGAACCATTACCTCGAGACCAGGAGGGAGGAGTCTCACGCTTCAACCCTTTCCTTAGTCTGTAGGTGCATCCCGAGCAGGTAAGTCCTGCTGGGTTAAATCAGGGGGGCTCCGGGCGACGAATCGCGCCCGGCGATTATTCTCCAGCCGGATCTTTTCGCGCATGAGCCCGTCGAGGTATTTTAGGCCAGCACCCCAATTAGTCGTTGAGTCGACCATGTGCGTGACGATCACTTGCGCGGTAGATGCCCGTAGGGTAAACGGTGAGCTATCGCGGTACGCAGACAACGCCGTGCATGTCTCAATTGTATGCGCGGCATCATCGGGCACTCCGGCGTCGCAGAGAACGCATATGTCCGTCGCGGCTTTTCCGATCTTCATCATGTACGCCTGAAACTGACCATGTCCGCTCAGCGCCTGGGCAGCGTAATATGTCATTGGTCTCTGTGCCGTATACCACGTGCGCAAGTCCGTGATGAGGAAGCGTGTCCACGTGCCTCTCGTGTCTCCGGCAGGCGGGTGGGTCCACATCTCCGCCCAAGCGGCGAGTGTGGCCTCTCGAGCCTCGGTCCATGGTATCTCTCCGTTTAATCTCCGCCTACTCCTTTCCTCCGCCAGCATGTCCCATGGAAGCAGGCATGCGAGAACAAGCAGGACGTCCGTGGAAACCGTCCGGTACGCCCGGCTAACCCGAATTGCCACACCCCGTTGGGAGCGGCGCAGAGCCTGGCGGGCCGTGTCCGTCCTGAGTGCTAAGTCCGCCCACACTGGCGCGGCATAGAGCGCGACCGCTTCTGCAACAGCAGCTAGTAGACGCCGTTTGGGATCGGACGCGCCTCCCTCCCGGGGTAGTATTCGGGCCAGGTTGGCCGATACTCTTGCCACCTTTTGCGTAACCTGCCTAATGTGGGGCAGGCCAGTTAGACCTGTGTCCAAGGTCACCCCTAGGTACCTGGCGTGGCGGGACGGCGTGAGAGCGTGCCCGTTGAGCTCCAGAGACATAGGTCCTATCCGCCTGCGTCCTGTTAGAAAAAGGGCCTCGGTTTTCTGTGGTGCTAACTCCAGGTGATGTTCAGTCATCCACCTGTTTATCCGGTCAAGAGCCGTGTTTGCCCTGGCCTCCAGGATAGTCCATGTGCGAGCGGTGACCACCAGTGCAAGATCATCCGCGTAGGCGATTGTCTCCACCCCATCCGGCAGGTCGTCGAGCCGCAAGACACCATCGTATGAAGAAGCCCATAGAACTGGGCCGAGTACTGAGCCCTGCGGCACCCCCGCCGTAATTGGATGGGTTTCGCCTTGCGTGAAGAGTGTCCGCTCCTCCAGGTACGATGATAGTATGCGCCGCAGGTACGGGGAGATCCCCTTCTGCTCGAGCGCACTCATTATTGTCGACCAGTTGGCGGTGTTGAACGCATTGCGGACGTCCAGCAATATCAACAGCACGTAGTTGCGTGACCAGAGTGGCCGCTGCTGCTCGGCGCGAGCCGCCCCTATGACTCGCTCCACGGCGTCAAGGGTGGATCGGCCCCTGCGAAATCCGTATTGGTTATTTGAGAGGGCATCTCTCGCCTCCAGTTCGTCGTTTAAACGCCGAACGAGCACGTTTTCGACTAGTTTGCTTACAGCGTCGAGTAAGCATATGGGGCGATGCGCTGACGAGCCGGGTGAGGCGTTCGGCTTCGGTATCAGTACTAAATGGGCACGTTTCCACTGGGTGGGAAAGCGACCCTCTACGAGCAAGCGTGACACTAGCTTTGCAAGAGGCTTGGGATAGGATCGTGCCAGCAGTCGCACCACGTCCGGTGGGACCCCGTCCGGGCCCGGGGCTTTACTTGGTGCTAGCCGCTCCGCCGCTTCTATTATGTCCTCTGTTGTTACTTCCGGGATCTGTTCAGGGTCAACGGGAATGCTTGTATGAACGCGGGCCGGTTGTTGCGGAAAGAGCTTGAGAACTACCCGGCGAATTTCTTCTGCCGGGAGAGGTGGTGGTGGTGCGCGGAGCTTGCCCATAACGATCCGATAGGGAAGACCCCACACGTCCACCTCAACCGAATCCACCAAGGCCTTCCAGGATTCGACTTTTGCCTGCTGAATGAGCTTTCGTAAGTAGAGTCGATGCGTACGATAAAGGTCCCCTAGGCGCTCAACCCTGGCAGTGGCATCTGCCAGAGGGTCGACATTGTGCCCCTGTCGTCTTCGTTTCGCCAGCCAAGAGCGTGCACGTGTCAGTGTGCGGTTCGCGCGTAAACAGTCTACACGGGCTGTCTGAATAACCGAGCTCCACCAAGGTTTAGCAGGCCGGGCTCTCGTGCCGCCACGTCTGGCTGGGCCCCCGGCCGCCCGGCAGGCAGCCGCCAGGATTTTAGCCAGGGTATCCGCGTCTAATGGAGTGTCCGCCAAGCGATTGAACCGGTGTCTAAAGAAGGTCTGGAGAGCCTTTTTGTTGATGTATCGCATCTGCCACGTGCGCCTCCGCGTATCGGGACAACGCGTGATCGGCGAGGGCAATTCAAACGTTAGATAGCGGTGGTCGCTTAAGGTTTCCTCGTTCTCCTGGACCTTCCAGTCTTGTATCCGTCGTAGGGCGCTCGGGTCCGCAAAGGTGAGGTCTAAGAACGATGTTTGACCTCGGCGCGCGAACGTAGGAACGTCGCCGTGGTTGGCCAGGGTCATGTTGTGCTCGGACATCCAGTCAAGAAGAGTCGCGCCTTTGTCGGTGGCACGGTGACCCCCCCCAGGCAGTGTGCACCGCATTGAAGTCCCCCGTGACAAGCAGTGAGTGTTTTGGGTATCGGTGAGATGTTATTGACACCGATAGCCTATCCAGGTAGCCCTCCAGGTCATGCAGAGTTTTATTAGGCGAAAAATAACACGAATATACAACGATATTATTGTGTGGAAGGTACGCCCACACGAAGCCTTCAGCATGACCCCAATCGGTGAGGGAGAGCGTCGCGTCTTGACGTGTCCACCAGATGGCCACATTGCTTTGTGCATCAGTGTACATGTTAGGTGCTGAACGAGAGATGTACACATTTGGTTCTGATAAGAGGCAAAGGCCTACCTGGTGTTGTGTGGTGTATGCGTTCAGTAGGTCGTGGGCCGCCCGGCACCGATTGAGGTTTACCTGGAGAAACCTGACCATTACTCTTCCTGGGGGGTTTCAACCTGGGAGGCATTGCCCGCCGTTTGCCAGTCTTCCGTCGGCGCGAGGGTCCTACGGCAAAATTGTCGCCGCCCTCGATCCAACGCCTGTTCAGCGGGTCTGGATGCTTCTGGTAGGGCGCCACCTGTTTTTGGCTCTCCATGTGAAGTAGGCTCCCTCCGCTTACGTGATTCTTGTAGCTGTGTGCGGTATGACGGGCAGGCCATACTGTCGGCTCTGTGGCCCGAGACCTCGCACACAATACAGTGTGTTGTCTCGGCTGTACACGCAGCCACCGCATGGTCTGGCGATCCGCATCGACGACAGAGGCGGGCGGCCGTTTTGGGTGCCGTGCAGGTGGTAGCCTTGTGGCCGGGTCTCTGGCAGTTGAAGCACGTGGGCAACCTCTCCCAGACCTCGGGCCTGCACCTGCTGCCCGCGATCAGGATAGATCGCTGGGCCTGAAGCCACCGGGCTGTAGGGGCCGTCACCTTCAGCAACGTGTACCAGCGGGTCGTGGTGCGGCCCTGGCGTGGGTCACTAGCCACTATAGGAACCGCCTCAGTGGCCGCCAGTAGCTGACGGATGTCTGTCTCTATCCTTCTAGCACTGGCCAGAGGATTAATGCCCCATAAGGCCACTTCTCGCAAGCCGTCACTGATTCGGCTGTCAGTCTGGTGGCCAGTTGCCTTGCTGATGTCTTCTGCCAGCTGAGCCCCGAGATCCTGGGTGATGCCCCGTAGTCGGATAATGACGTCACCGTCATTATTCCTGACGAGGCCGCTAACAGCCGACTCCACTTGTGTGTTGTCGGCCAGATGAGCTCGTAGGCTCTTCACTGTGTCGGCCCAGGTCCGGCCCTCTCCGACCCTGACCCTGAGAGACAATTGTCCCGCCAGGACTGGGGCCGGCGGCGGGGCTTTACTCGCACTCACTGGCGACCGACCTGCTTGCGGCCTGTCTGCCCGGCAAAGCTCTATAAGGCCATCTCGTGATGACTGGGCCACGAGAGCCGCCAGAATCCGCTGCGTCGTCTCTGATCGCCACTGGTGGGCGACGTATAGGAGAGGGGGTTCCGTGCTCGCTGAGGTTGAAAGCTGGGTAATGCGATCAATAACGGAGCGGAACAGAGTGATAACAGCCTCATCGCAGGGCTTGTTGGGATGTAAAATGCCTACCACAAGGTGGCGAGCTTCGCCTCCGTTGCCTGGAGACCCAGCAAGGGTCTCCCAGGTGTCTGTGGTATGCAACACCGCCGCCGTACCTGGGGGCTGTGTAAGCAGCCGCGGTAGAGAGGGAAACTGACTAGCGAGACCGGCGAGTACCTCCGAGTCAGCCTCTGCCCCCGGGACGACCAGCACGCCCCTCACTTCTCTGAGGGAAGTGATCCTCTCGAAAGATGGAGGAACCTGCCGAAGGGAGCTCAGAGGCCAGAATAGGCCCGTTAGTTTAGCAAAGTCTTCAGCCGTCGTCGCCGCCGCGATACGCGATTCCAGATACACTCGGGCAGCCTCAGGATCCGCCGGGGCGCAGCGCAGGCAGATTGCTGAAGGGTCCGAAGATTGAGGAGGCCGCGCCAGCAACTCATCTCGTTCCCTCTGTGCCGCCTCCAACAAGGCCCGGAGGCTCCCGATCTCCTCCTCCGCGTCCTCCAGCGAGGTCCGCAGAGAAACCTTAAAGGAGTCCACCGCCGTTTCGACCCTGCGGAGATCCAGGTCCAGTTTCTCTGATACCTCTTTTAGCTCCATCCTGGTATTTCTTAACTTGCAGGCCTCTACCACTGTCTTAACATCTCCCTTGAGGACCGCTAACGCCCGGCCGTATGCCGCCTCTGCGTCAAAGCCCCGTTTAAGATCAGCCTCCGCGCAGTCCGTCGCCTCCGTCGCAGAGGTCTTGAGTGTCACGGTGTGTTGTTCACCGACGTCAGAGATGCGCTTCTTGTCGGAGCGAAGGCCCGTCGGGGATGTATCCGCCGGGCGTTTTCTAATGCCGACAGGCTCGGCGCACGACTGGTCCATCTCCTTTAGAGATTCTACACCGTCGACGTCAATGGCAGGACGACCCGGTTCCTCAACAGGAACGTTAAGGTCGCTCCTTATCTCCTTGCTGGTAGGCAGCGGAGGATCTGGCGGCGGCCTCGCATGGCCCGACGACCGGCGTACTGGCATATCTTGTTGTTTTTTTTTTCTCGGGTGTGCTAGACTAAGCAATGCCTACTTGGTAAATCGCCTCACAGGTCTGCACTGGTCCGTTGGACTGCGCGCGGAGACGAGACGGCTTCGTCTTCGTCTACACTGTCCGTCGGACAGCGCGCGGAGAGGAGATTGCTTCGTCTTCGTCCGCACTGTCCGTCGGACTGCGCGCGGAGAGGAGATTGCTTCGTCTTCGTCCGCACTGTCCGTCGGACTGCGCGCGGAGACGAGATGGCTTCGTCTTCTCTCGCACACAGCGCTCGGCCAGAGCAATTGTAAGCCAAGCCTACACTGTTCTAAGATGGCGGCGCCCACGCAGTGCTGTGTTACTTCGTGGCGTGCACGAGAATAAGAAACTCACAGAATTTGAGACAACTCACCAACGACTTCTTTCTTGTGCACAGTGTACTCCTAGTCACTAAGTTTATCTGTTCCACACAATGAAACGAACGAAGGAGTCTCCCGTACTACTATCCGATGATATTTTCCGGGACCGATCTCACATGCGTCCGCATCGTTCGTCTGCAACACGAGACTTACTCAGTGATCTGCCGAGCCTGCTCAATGGCCCTACCCCTGTGTTTGCATAAGTCTATGCTGATGACCTTGTTGTAAATAGTAGAGTGTTCATGAATCTTAAAAGGTCTCTGAGAATGCTGGAGACATACAGCGAGCACAATGGTTTAACGATTAACGTAAAGAAAAAAAGGCTATGAAGTTTAGAAATGAGAGACCCCTGAAAAAAGTGATAGGATTAGCTTGGGTGGCGCCTCTGCAGAACTGTCTCAGTGTTGTCTAAGTTTAAAGCTAACGCCAAGCGACACATTTTTCTCGGTCCACATATCTCAGCGAATTAATAGCAGCATCGTCGCCATGACCTCAACCCCGGCTCCACAGAAGCTTTTAGTGAAAATAGCTCTAATACTGTTAACCCTAAAAAGACTGTTCTATATGTCCAAGATTAACGGACACAAATGCCGTTTCCGAGATTTAGTGAACACTTGTAATACCATATAGTTAACACTACCGAAAGGTGATTGAATAATAAAAAATAATATTGTATGCTCCCCGGCTGCATTGCGCTCGGGTGGGGGTAGAGTATGCCCATTCCTCTATAAGTTTGTCAAGCGTTTGACGTTTTTTACTTGTAATTACAAATACGCACTGTACATGATGTTTGTATACATTATAATATCTATTGCACTGCCTACTGGTGAGGTCGTTAAGCTTCTATTTTTTACGTTGCTATTGTTATGCTGCTGCTGCTGCTACAATCGATAACCTTATGCTGCGTTTTTTGTGGTTGCTGCATTTGATGTTCGTTCCGCTACTGTTATCGCTGCTCTCTTATTCTTTTTGTGGTGGTTGTTGTTGTTGACGTTGGCGTGCGTTGTTCAATTCGATGCCCACAGGCCGGCAATGTCGACAGCATATCTATAATAGCATATGCCGCTGCTAATACAATTAGGCCAACAGAAATGGAAGCGGCGGCGGCGGCGGCAGTGGTGCTGGTAGTGGCGGCATCAGCAGCAGCAGCAGTAGTAGTCGCCGCCGCCGCTACCGCTCAGCGGGATACTTGCTGAGGGCTAATCGTATTACGTCGTGTATGGGCCCAACCCCAGCGGCCGGCCCCAGCGGCCCTCGTCTCGCGACGGTGAGGTTACTACTGGACAATTGGCCGTTTATCGTTGCACATCGTTGGCGGTTCAACTGGCCTCATTCCTGCTCGCCGTCCTCCCGATCGACGCTGGACCTTCGGCGGTGGCCCGGCGTTCAGGCTGACGACAGCCACGTAGACGATGGACGCCCGGCAGCCGTCTCCAACATTCTGACGTCCGGCGGAAGGGAGGGGGGGGGAGGGGGGTTCGCGTACCCTCAGTGGAAATCGCCACCGGAACGTAAGTCACCGTTCGGGGGCTGACGAACCAGTCCGTCAGTCAGCAACAAGGCCAACGTACGAGGCACGAGAGAACCGAGTGAAAGGTGTCAATTTCTTATTTCGTTGTTGTCGTCGTCGTCGTCGTCGTCATTCGACAAAAGCAGTAACAACAATAGTAGTAAAATGGATCATTCGTTTATTTATTTCACCAAGGTGGTATTAGAAATAATAATAATAATAATAATAATAATAATAATAATAATAATAATAATAATAATAATAATAATAAGCAAAAATCCTGAACGATATCGGAAAGCGTAATGAAGACGTTACAGGCGATCGTCGCGAGGCCATATGTTTAAGACAGATGATGGCTTTGGATGTTATATATATATATATATATATATATATTAGTGTGTAGATCTACTATCGATTTTGTTGGTTTCACTGCGGCCACCTCCGTTACATAGCAGCATAGAGGCGTATATCTGTTATGGTAATATCTATCACAATCTGTCCACTTGATGACAACAGGCACTGCGGCTATATATTTCCCTTCACTTAAAAGCGGCATCTCTCCGACAGAATGTCCTTCATCTTAGTTGGTTGGAAGCGTAACAAAATTGCCATTGCCAGAATAATATAACGCGAACAGCAACATTTAGTTTAGAAGAAGTTGTTAAGAATACAAACATGTACGCCACGACTGGTTTTAAAATTATGCCGGAGAAATTCATTGCATGAGTCTTGTTCTTTTCGGGGCTATCGGTTCTTGCATACGTCCCAAGACTTGTACATACAGAGGGTCTTCCAGAATTTGTCCAACAGCCTTTGGGTTCTAGTAAAACTCGAATTTCTTCTCGGGTGGCGCTTTCGTTATCTCGTCCACCACTTTGGAATTGCTAGAAGGGCACGACAGGGCTTGACGCGCTTCAGTAACGCGAACACTCACACCGATATTATCACAGGAGCACAGCTTGGGACAGTTATGGCAAACATTTAATCATAATGATTTATATGGGATACTGCACCTGTCAGCACGAAGCCTTATACGAGGTAGCTTGTGCGCTTCTAGGACCAGCGCGTATCGGCTTGATACTTTAAGTTATTTTACTATTTTCTATTCTTTGAATCATATACTGTTTGCACGAAGCATATTGCTGACTGTACCACAGTGCGTGCTTTTGGTTTGCTCTCTTTGACCGAGCTTTATAAAAAATGACACTTCGAATGCAAGTTTAATAGGATTCATTTTGAGGAGCAAAGCTTAGACGGGCAAGATTAAGGTTGCGACTAAACCTTGAACCCGCCATATCTACCTTTACTGTAACCGGCAGGTGCCACCTTGCACCAAACGTCTATCTAGCGTTACACGGGCTGGCATGCATAGAAAAAATATCCATTGTATTATGTCCGTGAGGTGCAACGAAGGGCGAGTCTTTTCATGTGGATATAACCAGCATACTGCGAGACGCCAATGCGTTGATTGGTGACACGGTTCTAAAACATATTGGCTTGTCAGGCTTTTTTGTGTAGATGAGTAGCTGTAAATGCGGTTCGCATGCACGGGAGTCCACTCGAGCCTGTATTCTTCTCCGAAAGCCTGAAGGGTGCGCATAGTGCGATGGATGCTTGTCATAGATTTGACGTTCTTATGTCTTTTAAAATGTTTGTAACTTTGTGCCACTGGGGCAGAGACTCCTGCATTGACCTGCATATGCTGCACGTCGGGCGTGTTTAGGAATAGTCTTGTTACAAACGGCGGGGTTGTAGCGGAGGCACGCTGCTCCGCCTATGCTAGACACTTCAGAATAATTTACTCTGGAGTGTCTTCGACGCCATCCTCCGATTAAACGCACTTGTGATAAGGAGCCTTTTCGACCCTGAACAGTTATACTGAAAGTCCCTGTGACCCGTACCCACTACCCAGGGCCTGGGTAGTGTAAAAAGTTAGTTCTTTCTAGAACCCATTTAGCTATTCATGATATCTAGTGCACATTTCTGGAGACTGGCGCCTGGAGTATTCGTCTCTAGATTGTCCCACCCTTACTGCCATAGAGTCATGCTACGTTGCCGCTCGATCGAGTGTAGGGTCCTTCCACAGACGGCGGCGTTTTTTCGCCATTCGATCCCAGAGAACTGTTCCGGCGAATGGGAAAGCCGCCGCTGTGCTTACCGTCCGGTCCGCCATATTCAATCTAAGGACTGGCCCGTTTAGCTCGGCGCAGACGATTCCACTTTGTTGCAGTTGTTACAGTGTCGAAAGGCCAGACTGAAATTCCGCATAGGGCAACTAACTCGGACACGAACATGATGATGCAATGGAATGCCGGTACTTGAAGGTATTGAGCATGAGGCATGCAAAATTATTAACAATTTAACGATTGTTTTCCGTTGACCGGCGCAAGTCAGAGGTGCCCCGCAGAACCTGGTCAATGAATACTTCGGGGTTCCTTGCGTGTTGACGGTACTGATTCCATCAGACCTGCAGAAGAATTGCTTCGTTCTTAGCGGGGACCCCGGCATTCCGCATCAAGGCAAGCCCGGCTTTCCGCACACAGTGCACGACGTCAGTGATTGCCTCGTTCGCCGCCTCGCTAGCAGCTCCGGTGTCCGGGCATAGACGGTGAGGACAAGGGCATCAGCGTAGACATGGAGGTTGGCTCCGAGGGGAAGGTCCCCCAGCCGCAGCATGTTGTAAGCTATGCCATAGCAGAAGGCTAAGTTTCTCATATCGCTTTAAGTATTGCTTTGAAGTTAAATTTACGAAGCAAGTTATGAACTTCCAACTCCTCCATCTGTACATATGCGCGTGACCTTGTTCATATTATGTGCATCATTTCAATAATGATTATTGGCCATCGACATTTGCACCCTGGCAAATCAACGTGTCTTCCTTTGAAGCACTTGGGCCCTTATAAGCTTATAACGTCTTCGATAAAATCGCAGGCAACCATATTACTGGGTATGTCTAACGCTCATCTCCCAGCCGCATTTTGAGCTGTTGTTAGCTTGCTCAGCTCGCCCGCGACTTCAAGCTAACTACGTTTGCATACGTGAGCGCTGCGACCGCTTTTCAGAAGACCTTTGAAAGTTCGAATCTATTAAAACCTCAAAGGCTCCGAGGATGCAGTTATAGCTCTAGTGTGTTAGCTCTTTCCCTTTAGCCTGCAGCGTAATTATTATGTATGTATATGTGTATATATATATATATATATATATATATTCATCCCAGAATTCGTCTTTGGAATCTACATAGTACAACTTGGCGAAAAAATCATTTTTGCAAGTTTGCTGGACGAATTTTAAGAGACCCTGTAAATATTAGATACAACAGCTCAACATGGCCGCTGGAGAGTAGGTTGCTTCCATTTCGGCTCCCTAAAAAACTTATAATAAAATCAGCAGTTTGGCGAGTTTTCTGTTGTAACTCTGCCTGATAGACCCGTAAACCGACCTGAACTGACTCTGCAGACACATGCTCAGCTTTTCTTAATATATCCGTGAGGATACCTGCCCACAATCCATACAATACTACTGAGCCATATATATAGAAGTGATACATACGGGCTGTTTCGTTACAGTGTGATCTCTAAGCAAACACTGTGTTTGCGGTTGTGGTACTTCTTTCTGATCGTCATTGGAGCCTTTGGAGCGCGCTCAGTGGTGACGGTGAAATTAATTTTCAATAAAACGGCCGCCGATAATTGTGTTTTTCTTTAACGAAATACACTGGAGACAAAGTCCCTACATCTCCAGCGTAAACGTATGCTGTTCTTGGGTTGTGCCGGTGTTCGATACGATACGGACGGTCTCTGCATGGACAACCGCATCAGCCCACACAGTACGGAATCCCAGGGAGCGTGTAGTGGATCAACTAAACCAAGTAAAAGCAGCCTTTCTCAAACGGACCCTAGGACTCCACACGTCAACGCGCAACCGACTCGTTTATTTACTAGCGGATTGTCCGCTCCTCACGAAAGATTTAAGGCGTCGTTTTAACCTCCCCCGCACCGCGGCCTTTGACGAATGCATTAAAAGATGGGAAGCAAAAATGGCCGAACTCGATCCGGAATTGTTTAACACCGGCGCAATGAGAAACGGCGAGTGGAAGGGACCAGACCGTACTAACAGACATGTGGTAACACGATTTGCTGTGCATGGTTTTCACCACACCCTATGTAGACGGTCTGAGTATCATGACGAGTATGACAGCTGTGTTTGTAACCGTTGCGGAGAAGTCTGCACTGGATGATGCCCTTTGTGCAATCACTGAATGAACTAGCCCGCTTATAAGGGCTTTCTTTTTATCCTAACTCGTACCATTTCGAGAGTTGTTATGTTGTTGTTATATTACTAATATTCTTTTACCTATTTCCTCTGTTTTATGTCGTTAATATGCTACTCTACATGAGTGAATAAATGATAAATTGAATTAAATCCCAGGGAGCGAAAAAATATATTACCGTAACCCAAAGTGTAATTAGAAAGCTTTTACAACTAGCCAAATGTGACGTTGATCCGGTTGTTGCTCACAGATTAAACAGAAATTCGAATGCCTGCATAAATACTCAGTTTCATTCGAGCCACTTCTTTAGGGAGGCATTCTCGGCTCTTAGGAAACAATCTATAAAAATTAGCGATCTTGGAGTTAAGGACGGATTAACCATAGTCGACGTCAGGATGCACCTGTGTGATTATCTAAATTAATTACGTGAAAAAAACATCTTACAAATAAAGCGACGTAGTATGCAAAACCAATAACAAGAAACCTAAAAAATCATAATGCAAATTTGTAAGGCTGATAGTACGAGTACTTATAGATTCATACTAGGCGGCATGAACCTACACATTCTGGCAGACAATTGTATATGCGGGCAAGTATCAGGAATGCATGGTGACTCAAGGGTATGCGTTAAATTTTAAAGCTACTACAAGGATGGAATCAGATTCAGCTACCGATCATTTTTTCCATGCTTTTTTAAATATGAATGATCCCGATATAAAATTTATTGACGGACCCGGTCGCGCTGCTCTGGCAATCTCGATCTCCGGAACAACCATACCAAAAGTGAATATTAAAAAGACAAACTATATTTATAGTCTTGAATAGGTTAGTGATATCTTACATACAACTTACTGTTTTCTATTATAATATATCCGATCCAAATACTGCTGCGACACATCTGACTGAATCAGTTTAGAAAATAATTAGATCATGCTCCAAGGAAATAGCTGTACGGCAAAGCAAGCACAGACCAAAGAAACCATATACAGCCCTTGTGCAAAGTATAGATTATAGCAATAAGCTTTGCCGTGGGGCTCGCAATCGATACCCCAACCACCCGGATAATTAGAAGTATGTGTGAAGAAGACCGAAATGCTAAATGACTAGCTTTGAAGAAGGATATGAAACGAGCTTTCAAGGTAATGCTAACCAAGCTCAAGGGTTCCAATGCTAAACAGTTTTTCATTGAAGATCTGCAAGATATTCCTGAAGGATCGCTTAAAGACAAACTATGATTGAATGAATGAAACACATAGCTTTATTTATGAGTACTTGCAAATACACTCGAAAGCATACATCATACAAAAGAAAAGTAAATTAATCAAAGAAGTAGTAATATTAATAATACTACAGAACACGTGTATAGTCTATATTATCTCAATATCCTATATTATCTCAATACACATCTAGCAGAAGTTGGAACTGAGATTACGGGTCCAGTAGTAAAACACTGCTAACTGATCTTAAAGGCCCTACACACAAAATTATACTCAAAGCACCATCCGTAACTACAGTGCTGTGAGCTATACTTCTAAAAAGACTCATGGAACTGATAAAATTTCTACGAAACTAATAAAAGAAAATGCAAATAATCTGGCACTATTGTTTGGGCATCTTTACAAAGTATGTCTACAAGCTAAAACTTTTCCACGAGTTTTAAGTCACCTTTAGTTATTCTTTATGCTTTATAAAGGGGAGAGAGTTGCCTTGATAATATTAGACCTGTCTCGACTACGGCTGTAGTTGGCAAATTTCTCGAAAATATATCAAATTCTCAACTAGTTGATTCCAATAAAAAGAAATACATTACCTGTGCAGGACAATTCGGATTTAGGGAAGGGCGACGTACTGAAGATGCAGTGATTGAAGTTCGAAACTTGATTGGGGCAATGATGGAGAAAAACAAAGTTGACTGGTTTTTCTTGATTCTCTCACTCAAAAAGCATTTGGTTGCGTAGATCGGATAATATTAGTAAAAAAATTAGACGATTCTGGGCTCCGCGAGGCAAAATACGACATACATTAGTAGCAAGTAGACTAACGGCTACTTATCTGACAGGCAACAACGTAAAAAGTAAAATAAATGTTGGTGTGAGCCTGCTTTTGTTAATCACGGCTTACCTCGGGACACCATTATTCAATGAACCACACTCATTTTGCAGTGATGTGAGAATTGTCCAGTTCGCGGATGATACATGGATCTTGATCGAGAGTGATACCAGAAATAAGCTAATAGAAAAGGTAAGTGCTAAAGCTATGACCAACCTTTGCTTGCGAATCAACAATCTATGTCTTAACGTAAAAAGCGAAAATTATGAAAAGCAAGATCGGGTACACTGCTGAACCACCTCTTAACATTGCCTGCCACTAATATGCTTCCTTGGGTTGTTATGCTAATACGAAAGCTGAAAACCTGCCATTGAACGAGTGTAATGATACCGACTATGTTTCGTCTCTATTGCCGCCTCGAGCTTAGGCCTCGAGGTCAACTAAAAGACGCTGGCCTTTTGATATCTAGAACGTAAATAACGACCGTGTCAATAACAACAATAATACGAACTACAATTATAACAAAAGTAGTGTTAAAAACAGCAAATACGTTAAACGGTAATAACACCAAATAACACCAATGATCACGTGAGCAACGAAAAAATAACAATAGGAATGGCAATTCTCAGTCTTCAAAGCCTCTGACATGAACATCTATAGGGAGACAGAGAGAAATAGAGAACAGAAAACGCAGCCGCGCCCTTTGGCGTGTTCTTATCTTTTAAAAAGTCGCCGGATTTATTACCCGATCTTCACCTTGCAAAGCGAGCAGATCAGCCGCGGCAAGTTGACGACATCGATATCAGATGGTGGCAGATCTGGTATCGGCGGGCCCCACTGTCGGGGTCTTGCAAACTGCTATTGTGTGGACGTCGCCAATGGCCAGACCAGAGCCTGGCCTAAGCTTTTTCATCCGTACAGGCTGGCGGCCCTTGCCTCATTCGCTGATGACTCAGTCTAACGCTCACTAAGCAACTCCCTCGCCCCATTTGTGTAAAGCAAATGACATTTCAGGGTGTAATAAAGGAAGAAGTATAAATACTGAAGTGTGTATAAGTTCAACGTCTTGTTTTCGTAGGAGCTGTCGCGAAATATCTGAAGCTTGTTTGGCGAGGATAGCACTTCAGGGAAATCATGCTATTACTGATTAGCCAAGTTCCGTTCCGGCAACTTAATTCTTCTAGATGGACCCGTTCTCGAAGGGCTATCACGATCGAGAAAGATCGCTTGCGCGAAACTGTGAAGGTGTGTAGGTAATTTGAGAAAAGACAGTTGCCATGAAATTTCGAAGGAGCTGGCTGACTAACCAGGGGTGACGTGCTTCGAAATAAGGGAACGAAAATAAAACCAATCTATAAACCTAGAGATCACCTTATCAACAAGCGGTAGCAGCTTTTAACACACGTTCAGAAAAAGATCAGGAAGGCTACTATCGCAGCTGCGGCAATTGCACATGTGCTTTCGGTTTATGCAGCGGTCGGTCTTTTCGGGATACAGATAGCACCTATCGCCACATATTCTATTCTACTAATAACTGTGATAAGGTGAGTGTGGACGAATTGCGCTTAGTTGACGGGGTGAGGTTTTTATTTCTAAAGAAGGTTTTTGCGCTATCCGATACGTGCAGAAATAGGGTAATCCTGGTTACCTGGTTTATTCGAATACGAGCTTCCACGAAGAGTACACCTAGTGCGTCTGTCGACTGTGCTCTCAGGTGTGTACGAAGTTTCATGCGTCTGCCTGCCTGGCCCTTGCGAAGAGATCACTGCACTGCCTCTCTCGAATAACATGCCGCGAGCTGCTGACTGTATAATTGTATAATCTGTATAATTGTTTATGTTATATGCATACTCAATATGAGTCAAATAAATACGATGACTAAATAGGGTAATCCATGTGCAAAGCCAATTAAATCTGCAGAAAACGTGCGCTTTTGACGTGTATATGCCGAACTGACAAGCCAAATGAGTGAGGTGGACATAAGGGTGTATAAAACAGCATCAATAAGGTGCACTGAGTGGAGGAAAGATTGACATCTAGCTACGGCCTTTGCAGTCGACGAATTTCATCATGTTCTGTGTAACGTGGAGGTTTTCCCATAAACTATAGGACGGATGTTGATGCATCCAATGCTGGAGAAATATGAGAGATACCATACCGCGGTATGTCCGACGGTTCGATCCGTAGCAGAACTAACAAAACGCTAGATTGACAATTGGCGAAACACTTTGACGTAACATAAACACATATACCCAGCCTGGATATATATATAGAAGAAATCGGGAACGTACGGATAGAAGGAGTTGCTTCAGGAACATTTTTATTATCTCAGTTCTTCAGATGAAAAAAAGTGTGCCAATTTCAAAATAGTGGAAAATACGAATAGCCATATATATGAATAGGTTGGCATAGCTTTGAATGGCTTTGCAAATTGAAATGGATAATCGTATGCGTACGCACTTTTCTCTGTACAGCGTATATCTTGTAGGGCTTCTGAAGTAACCCGCGCCATGAGGTTCAGAGGCAGACGGGGAATAGGGGTTGTTTAGAAACGTTGGGTATCATCAGTGCGTTATGCGTTCGGTATCAAGTGCTTAAGAACAGTGCTTATGTCCGTCTTTTTATACTGTACACTTGCTCTTTTGTTCTCTTATTCGTTTTCGCTCGCTATATATATATATACATATATACATATATACATATATACATATATACATATATACATATATACATATATACATATATACATATATACATATATACATATATACATATATACATATATACATATATACATATATACATATATACATACATACATACATATATACATATATATCAAATGAGAAATCGTGAACGCCGGTGACGTTTCTCGCTCGTTCGCGGAGCGTTCTCTTTATGTGCAGACAGAACTCCGTTCTCGGCCGTTTCGTCAGAGCACATCTGGGATTGCTGTTAAGGTTTTTATGCGCGTCGGCGAGCAGAAAAACACAGAATCTGTCAGCGCTCGCGCCGTCGTATTTGCTGCTGCAGAAAAGCTACTAGTTGCGCTGCTCGCTGTTTCGGCACTCCCACACACAGATCAGAAGGTAGCAGAAAGCTATCAGCAAACTCCAAAGAGGCGCAAGGACGACGACAACAATGGTAGAGTGACACCCATCGTCTTTTTGGCTGTCACCAGTAACAATACTATTTATTATACGCACGGCCGTCTCTCACTGCCGTCGCAATAACAATAACATTCCCTCGACTCTCTCAATCAATGTATGCAAACATGTTCAGCGCTCAGGCTGCTCATGGCCAGTGATACGTAGGCCACACTTTCAGAGATCTTGTAGCAGCATTTGCATTACATAGATTGCATTATGTACACCGCATACATAGGTATATATGTATATATATATATATATATATATATATATATATATATATATATATATACATAGGTATGTATATATTTATATATATATATATATATATATATATATATATATATATATATATATATATATATTTATACTTTGGAGTCTAGTACAACTCGGCGAAAAGAAAAATATGGAACAAGGGGGGCGGAAATGTCTTCTTTTGGAGTGTAAGCGAAATTATCAAAATTGGTTGTATCAAACTTTTAATTCTGACTTATCTTCAATAAATCTGCGATTGCGAGAGCACCAGTCACCCTATCGACAAACTAATCGTACCTCCGTGTTTGGAGGGAAAAACGAATTGCGCTCCGTTGAATGGCATTATATGTTAGCTCAAAGCAAACAAATGTTGTATTGAAGACAATTCTCAAAAAAATTAAATTCTTTGCAGTTCTTGTATATTGGTTTTCACGCTAAATTACCCATTTCCGCCCTTTTTTTCCGTAGGAAAAAATGATTTTTTGGCAAGTTGTACTAGATTCCAAAGTTTGTTAAACGAGTTCTGGCAGATCCTGTATATATATATATATATATATATATATATATATATTTGTGTGTTGGTTTTCACGCTCAATTACCCATTTCCGCCCAGTTTTCTAACAAAAAAACATATTTTTTGCCGAGTTGTACTAGATTATTCCAAAGTTTGTTGGACGAATTCTGGGAGATCCTGCATTAATACATAGGTATGTTTATATATATATATTTTAGAGAACTAAGGATTTAGAATTTGGGAGAGCGTTAGGAATGGAAGCAGGTCGATATTACGAAGTAAAGGCTATCCCGATGAGAGATGTTCAACCCATGAGCGAGAAGAACGTAAGAATGATAGATAACATGCGTGAACACACCTGTCAAGCAAATGAAAATCAATCACTTAAAGAATCAAGAAAGACATTTACAGAAATTAATCGCCAAGCAGATTAAGTTCCGTAGATGTGTTGCTTATTTTACGAAAGTTCACTACTAGATAAAGTACCTCCATACTGATCCCAAAAATATTATCGTAAAAATATGCAAAGCGTATACCTCACTGTTCGGAGGCCACAAGTAAAGGGTAAGCCATAAGTCGGCTTTCTAAAGGTCTTCTGTGTGATTACCCTGGCTATAACCAGCACATAGCGTAATATTCAACGGGCTTTGTAGAAAGCTCAATTATGTTTCGTTGACATGATTCCAATAAATAGCTCCAATAGTTAGCTTAGTTAATCATTGCGTTAAAACTTTCGTGTCGCCAGTCGATATTGAACTAACAGATCAAGTATGATTTTAATTGTTTTGGCATCAACTGGATAACTGTGCAAGTGTCGTGGTTGCAGCTTCTCCAGACAGAACTGGCCACCCATCTAATACCTAGAAAATAGCGCACTTTTTCACTACGATAATTGTTTTACGGCAACGGTAGATTTCACCATTAGTAGATCGGCCAATATGATCGACGGTATAGATGATATATACGGTTCAGTGGAAACCCTTTTGCTGCAAACGCCGTCACCAGATGCCTACTCTACCCCCTCTAGAAGCCCCCAAAAATAGGACGTTGTTTTTAGCTCTAGACTATCATTCGTTCCCTACTGGTTTGGAATTACGGTGAGGCACATCTTTAATGCACCGACGGTGGAGAGTTTAAGATATTTAGGGGGTTCCCCAACATTTGTAGCATTACATGTAGCATTCCCCTCGCTGCCAAGTGTCATCTGCCACCGGCCTAGTTTTCTAAATAACCAGATATACCTCCTAGTTTAAATGCTTGTGTTCTGCTAAGGCATGATCGTGCAAGATGTTCCTCTGTCAAAAGGGAATGCCCCTTAAAAACCCTAACAATTATGTTTCTGCAAATATTTGAGAGTCTCAAGACATTTTTTAAAGAAAATAACCTCAATCCATTTAGCAGTTCCAGCCATCCAATCCCCGTGCCTAAAATATGTTTAACCTAATGATATGGTTGACAATCTTTACCTCTGCTTATAGTTCTGTTCTAGTCTAAGGCATGTATCGGGGTACCTACTTAATTACTTAACTTGCATGCCTGTGCTGCCCAACTTGAGGCATATAAGGGATTTTAACTGAAAAAAAAACGAACGGAAATGGCTGTCACGAACCCCCATGCCACCCATGCAAATGTTTCCGGAAGAAAACCTAATACAACAAAAATAAACGCAATTAGATTAACAAAACGAGAGGCCAATCGGCTGCTTATTCAGTGGCGCCAAATCTAACGGACTCTAAAACATTACAACGGAGGCTTCTTGCTCATATTTGAAGTTCAGCTGGAAGCCGTTCCAGTTGTGTCATTAATGTATGTAACTTTAGCAAGGCAACATTACCGCCAGCGCGAGGCATGCATGGTCGACAGTGCAAAAACTGATTCTGGTATTCTAACTAAAAGTACTTCCGGGCCACTTACCGAAGCATGACATTATAGGATACACCTCATCATAGTTAATAGTATAAAATAATGTATAATCATATATATATATATATATATATATGTATACGTCTGCCATTCACGCTGGTTGACCGCTGAGTGCGATTCAATTGGTGGAAATGGCTGTTTTCGGCCACCGTTTGCTCTTTTCTGCGAGTTGCTGTTACCTTCCTGTATGGGTATTGTTTGCCCCTTATTTCTTCTCTCTCTCTCTCCCATGGTCTGCTTTTGCTTCGTTTACCTCTCGTCTCCAGTTCTCTCTACCCCTATCTCTCTTTCTCCCCGCTCTCTCTTGCCATATTCAACGCACACGACCACCAACCACTACCTTGGCGACAACATAACGACGACACGTTGTTGACCCATCGACGAAATGTCACCGCAATTCTGCCCTCCGCGGTTCGTCATTCTATTCCGTTCGGACGAATGAAGGAACGACCGAACGAACGGTGGTGGTGGTGACGCTAAAGATGATCACAACAACATTGACGACGACAAGAACATCGACAGCAGCAGCAGCACCAGTAGCAACAACAACAACAATATTAACGACACACAATAAAAACGACGACGACGACGACGACAACGACGACGACGATGATGAGGAGCCCAGGTCAGGCTCGGTCGGGAAGAAATCGTGGCGGCAAGATTTCGGTTATGGCCCGGCAGAGGGCTGGTTGGCTGACAGGCAGGCTGGCGAGGCCGCGGCCGGCAATTGCCGGTATGTCAGCACCCCAGAAGAAAAACAGCCGCAAACACGACAACCGTACGACACTTACAGAGAGAGAGAGAGGGAGACACACGCACATACACAACCGCATACATCTCGAAGCACAAACGTGTGCCGACATGCAAAACGAAAACGAAATCCAACGGGAAAACACGACGACGACGAAAAGGCGCGCAGAAGGCGACGGCAACACCAGGCGAGAGGAGAAGTGGGACACTGTTTGACTTTCGTTTTCGCGCACGACGGAACGTGCCGCTCCGGCGGTTCGTGCGTCGTGCTGCTCTCTGCGTGCGGCGCCTCCTCCTCCTACTTCGCAAAGGTTCGTTGCGTCCATTGTGTACTGGTGCTGATTTGCGCCCGCCCGCCCCTCCAGCACCCCAGCTCCTCAGCCGTCCTCCTACAAAACAAACAAAACTGCCCCCCCCCCCCCCCCCCCCCCGCCCTCCTCCCGCGCTGCTCCCCATGCTGACTTCGGCACAACGCCACAGCCGCCTTCAATCTATTCTTACTATTATGGTGATTATCATTGTTGTTGGTGGATTTCTGCGAGGTGTGGCGCGCTTACAAAGGTGGTCGGCCACCTTTGTTCCAGCAAACCACTACTACTACTACTACGAATACCACGACAAGGACTGCCACTCTTACTGAGTGGGCAACCGTCGAACGTCATGAAGCAAAGATAGGCGTACTACAAACACACCGCGGCCCGTAATGACTTCTTTCGAACGTCGAATAACGACGTCTTCTCATGCGGAGTCGTTGGTGTTGTTTGTTGTTGTTGTCGGCGTTGCTGTTGTTGCTGTGGTCTCTCACTGCTATTCTTAAATGCCTCGAAGTAGTCTAATTAGCCGCGCTGGTACTAAATTCGTGACGATTTTCCATTTTCAAGTAGTCGCTCAATAGTTTTGGAGTCTAGCTTCATTGTCGTACGTATATAATAGGAAAACTTTTATATTTTACTGGTATTTCTTAGCTTATACGAGCAATAATGTACAGTAAGGGTAACACTCATTGAATATTGCGACTAGGAACACCCTAAAATGTTGTACCAGTGCAGGCGCAAATGCTCGGCTATGGCTTTAGTTGATGAGCTACCCTGTCGCTTGTAAGCTCGTTCTATCACACATATGGTCTGCGCTAGAACTAGCTTAAACGCCTTAGCCTTGACGGACCGTCGGTAATGGCTCCCACAATGGCGTCAATACTATCAAAAATAACCAAAACAACAGCAAACAATATATATATATATATATATATATATATTTTTTTTTGTAAGGCCTAGTGTACGGCTTTTTTCATGTCATGGCTAATGTTTTGATCCACTCCGGGCATTTACCTTGTCTAAATTGGAAACCATGCAAACCTAATTTAGGAGTGGCCAGTCTGGGCCTCGAACCCAGTCCTCTCGAATGCAAGGCGAAGGCTTTGCCATTTAACCATATACAATAATAAAAGGACAATAAGAAGACCAACAGCGCCGATGACAACAGTCACAATATATTTGATTCTATTAATCAAAACTGACCATGTGTCATTACAATCAGATCCGTCGCAGTGACTTTATTTGCAAATGTAACACGCGCTAAACACTTTTTGTTTAAAACTCCTTTATTATAGGAGGCACATGGAATTTACGTTGATGTCACTTTATGACATCTCTACCGATAAACCTGAAACCAATTAGAAAGACTTAGTCTTGTATAGCGCGGCAATTCTATGTTCACATTATATTTGAAATAGTTGGATTTGTTTTGTCTGTCATTTCCGATAGTCTTAGCTTTGCGGGCTTTTGATAACGTGTTTGAGTTGGTTAACAAGTGTTTATTTTAAGCATAAATATGTCCATTTATTTTTAAAATCTTGTTTTAGGCTTACGATCTTTATGACATAATCTCGTAATAAAGTCTTCTAGTCACCCTTCATGCAAAAAGTTTACTCACATGCTATTCTCGTAGTAGGTTCTCACATTTGAATATTTCTGGTAAGGATAATATTTTTTGATAAAATGCTTTATTATTTCTAAACTACTTTAAATGTGCGCATATTGCAACCGATCAGTGAATTAAGTACGCTTGGTGACCTCGCGTTTGACCAAGAAATATCTAGGAGGACACTTAAGGGACCGTGTTGGCCTACGAATCACGTTCTGTTTAGCTGAATACAACCGCGACACCGCGATCTAGATTTTTAAATGGTTGTTTTCTTGACAACAGCGAAAGGCGTGAACTATTTGAGGCTCACGTCGCTAATAAACAACTTAATTTAGGTAAAAGTGTCACGCAAATGTGTGTACATATGATTGACTTACGTGATACCGTACCTGTGAAACCCAATTCTGAATTTGCCCCATAAATTTGTCAGGGACATTCTAACTGATATTATGTATGTATATATATATATATATATATATATATATATTATTTGTAAGTAACCACGATCGAACCCCGAGAACTGCGTCTTAGGAAACACTCCTAGCATGTTCGAACACAAAAGACAGATCCCAACACCCGAAATCGAGATTGTGATGGATAGACATGGTCGCAATTAAATACAAAAGTGCGTATTTTGTTTACCACCTAATGACATCACTTCTGTTGACGTTATAGCGAGCTGTGATAAGCTCTTGTGACACCGTGGCATCGACGTGCTCAGGTCATCATCGCGTCACCGTTAAACTGCAAACTGGACCTACATGTTGTCTCTCAGCACAAAAAATGTGGCGGCAGGAAAATCTCTAGAACGAGATCTAGCTAGGCCGATTGTCAAACCTACTATAACGGATCTGCTATTCATGGTCGCTTTGGCCTAAGTACGGTGTACGGTGCTACCTAATCCAATGCCACAAAGCGGCTACAAATATGGCTGTTGTACTGCGACGCTTAAATAACAACACCTAGTTAGGCAGGAGGCCAACCGCCGGCAAGGAAGATCCTTTGTGGCAGCAAACATGTTTTACTAGCTCCGTAGGGTAGGCGGTTCGGTCGGACGTAGCAAACAGAGCTACATAGATGTAGAGGTAGGAAGAGAAAAGATGAGTGCAAACGAGAGAGCGAGAGAGAGACAGAGAGACCAGACGGATGGAGAAACCAAAGTCCGTTGGTTGGAAACCGCTTTACCGCGGACTCTAACGAGGACACTATACGGCGGTGCGGTGCGTCAGGGATGCCGCTTTTGCCCGCTTGAGAGCCGACCGTGTTTCCGGTGCTTTCAGTGGCGCCACTGCCACACTGCTACCACTCCATTACCCCTACAACTAGGACTAGCCCTACCGCTAGGACAATCCCCACCATTAGTTCTACCCATACTACTACGACTTCCCCTGCCACCACGACTATCCTTACTACCACTACGATTACCCCTGCTACCACGACTATCCTTACTACTACGACTACTACCCTCACTAATACCCCCCTCCCCTCTATTATGACCACCCCACTACCTACGACTACTACCCCACTGCTACGACTACTACCACCCCCCACTGCTACGACTACTACCCCCACTACTACGACTACTACCCCCACTGATACGATGCTACGCGTGCGCATTTCGCTGATATACAGCGTGTTACGGGAGCATGCTGTCACTTTCCTTCGACCTCTCTCTCTTTCCTTCACGTTCCCTGCTCTCTCCTCTCTCTCTCCTTCTCTCTGTCTCTTTAGCTCGATCGCGTCGAGGCTTGGGCTTGCTCTCATATTTGCATACAGATTAGAGACGCACGACAGTCGGCCAAGCTGGAGGCACGGCATAAGACTGGTCGGTTGCTTGTTTCGTGGGCCGGTCGATTCGGACAGCGGTGCCGCACGTAGCGACTGCACGACGGACGGACGGACGACCCTTCCATCGTTCATTGCCGCGTTTGCTCGTTGCCTCGCCTCGATGCTTGCAGTCTTGCCTGGTGCCTGGCTACCAGCGGCTGGCACCGGTGGTGAAGACAACCGTAGTGGTCTTCCACCTCCACCTCTTCGGTTATCCCGCCGCTGCCGTCGCCGCTGTTCCGGCAGCCGTGTTTTAGCATGGCCCAGAACTGTGGCTGCCCCACGGTCCTTCCTGCCCATGGCGCTGCCCTGGCGGGGGAAGGTCCATCCATAGGGCGGCCACGATGGCGACCCATGCCAAAACACGGTCCATGCGGTATGGCGCGCCCGCAGCTCGTTAGAAGTCAGCATATGTACTTAATGCACACAACAGTGACACTCCGACAGTGACACACACACACAAATATACACGCAGTTTAACATACCGATCGTCGCCGCGTGTTTGGGCGAGTTGCTCACCCCTAGCCGCCCTCCGGCGGAACGGCAACGAACGCGAGGCGAGGCGCTTGCCATCTACATACGTGTCGCTCTATTCCTTATCGCCACCCAAGATGGCGCCGCGATACTTGTCTCGTTGGTTGAGGTCGTCTCTGCGTTATCGGCGCGGCCACTGACCACGTATAGTCGTAAGGTGACGTCGGCGACACCTTAGCCATAGGTTTCAACACTTTCTGGGCTGACTCTCAGCCAAGATTTAACGTCCATGGGACTGCTTTTCGCATTGCTTCATAGACGGACTCCCATAAATACAAATCCGTGCAACGGTGGGGCTCGAACTCGCGCACCTATCTAGTGTCTCCTTCGGTTGCGAGGCGCAGATGAATGCACTCACCATGCCACCGGGCTCGACTGGCCATAGGTTTGCACTATATACAACAGCATCATCTGTTCGTCTGCTCGACGCAGCTAGCTGGGTGCCAGCTTTGATGCTGCGATGTTGACCTTCTCTATAGCTACTCCTTGCGTTCCTGCTCGTTCTCCGTCAAGCTGGCATAGCGGCACTGGGACGGGCCACAATGATGGCACTTGCAACAACAACAACAACAACACTTATATTTATTACAACAACAGCAGCAACAGTAGCAGTAAAGACAATGACGGCAGCAGTAGCCTAAACAACGACGACGCCAGATCAAATAAGAAAGTCAGGACCCTCAAAAACAGCAGTAAACAATAATGACAACAGCAACAACAACAACAATTACATGAACAGCCGAAATGGTGACTACGAAGGTAGTAAGAATAACAACAATATTAGAACCAATGACAGAGACAACAATGGCAACTGTCCCAGTATCGAGAACAATTATATCTGCAAACGGCTATAGAGAAAAAATATTGTTATATCAATTGTTGCAAGCGCTTGCAGATCGTTTATTGATGGCAGCAGCTTAAAGAGGATATATACATATATATAGAATTTTGGACGCGGTTCATTTAACGGAACTGCATTTAAAACAATGCTTGAGTTTTCGGTTACAAAAAATGATTGAAATACGATCAATCAAACAACGAGGCAGAATATCGCACTCGATAAAAGCCAAGGAATATGCGTTTTATCATCACTTTTCAGAAGAGGTAATTGCAATGGATACCGAGGAATTCGATACGACATGTAAATAGTTTGTCTTAACGCCGAATAAAAATTATAAGGCAACACGCTCAAGTACCATACGAAGTAGTCAACTCATACAGCATCGTCATATTACATAGCAACTTTTGGTAAAAATACGTGAATAGCTATACCTGTTTAATCTGGGTGCATGTATCTCTATGAGAAGTACAAAATTCCCAGTTCAGGATAAACCTTGATCACAGGCCTGTTTCAGAATGTGAAGTTAGAAGTCATTGCTCATATCGCGAGAGACGAGCTTCTTTGTTGTATGGCACCTAATGCTTTTGGCAATGCAGATCCAGACCTAAGAGAGACAACACGTAAGTGTGTATTGACCAAATTTTATGGATACTGAGAGCACTGAAAAAGTTGTTGTGCGTCTAACTAATGATCGATTAAGCGTAGGAATTAATTAACGCAATCTCCGTAATACAATACCTATAAAATTTTATTCCGCGTTTTTAAACCGTGTATATGATTACCATCTTGACTAAGTAAAAATGACCGAACAAGTCACGGATCGAATCCGTTGCCTTTTTTTTGGCTTCTAAAAAAAGTGCATCATTCTGTTTTACCGGTTCTCCGGACAATTACCATAGCTACCATTTTAGAGAATAAAGCCATAACATGGCACTGGTTTGGTACCATTTCAGAGAATAAAGCACTGGTTTTGTACAGCAGCAGTAGACCCTCTGTGGGAACCCCAAAAATTGTATTCTACACAATGCCGATATTGCAGCATAGCACTTAAGTACAATATAAGTCAGATGGGGATGTCTTGTTTCTAATTCTGGACCATTCTCCGTCCTGTACAGGCTTGGAACTCTCCGTGCAGCTTATCTTCAATGCATCGAGCGCCGGACATGCTGAGATATGCAGGGTTTCCCCAAAGTCCTTGTGGCAGCATGCCCGCTGACTCTGAACGGGATGGAATTATCATCTACTCTCAATGAGCAACGTTAAAGAAAATTCAATCACAATAGGGATTGAATCGGCGAAACCCCGGTAGATGACAACCATGACTAGCGCACTAGCCGCCCTTAGACGCGCTCCTTATAACGGAGAAGGATACCACGAACCTCACAAACGTCGCAGAAAGTTAAATGTACAAATATATATATTTGAATAACAATGTTTTAATAACAAAAATAGGTGGTACAAGCTGGTCGGATGGAATCCTCGTTGCAACAGGTTGATAGCGGCAACCCCTCAAGGCCCAGTTTTCAGGATTTTTATGTTTCTAAGCCAATTGAACTTAATTCTATTAAGAGTACAGGTGCTAAAGCTTGGCCCTTCCTTACAATCTGTTACTTAAGACACGAAACACTGAACTTTCGTGGACCGCTAGGTGGTTGGAGTTTTGTTTTTCAAGAAAACATAAAGTGGCATTCCTATCTGGATTATACCGTACCTAAGTGCTATATTGTAATATTAGCATTATGTAGGGTGAAATTAACAAGGGGGAGAGGGCTTTCTTCAGCTGTACAAAGCCGTGGTTCTTACACAGTGCTATGCTATGGTATCTTTCTTTTGGATGGTGGCTATGACGGAGTTTTCTGGAGAGCCAGAGTGGTACAGAATGATGCACCTAGAGCGACTCCCTGTAAAATTCGGCGAGGTAAATGCGGAAATTGCGTTTTTACTAGTTCCTACCTCCAGTCGAACAGAAGCTAGGTGTGCGGGCTCACCAGAGCTATACGTCACACAGATGCCACTGTTAATCTTCTCATGTAATTCTAGAACTAGCCGTGTCCGGGCAGCACCTTCGTCGTACAGTGGTATCGCTCGCCGTTCTGGCAGTCGCACCATAATCCGAAAAAAACCCTTCCCCTTAGTATTCCCGTTCTGGCAGCCCCACCATAATCCGAAAAAAACTTTTTCCCTTAGTTATCCTCCCCCTGGCCATGGTCAGGCTTAATCTCCGTCTAGAAAGCGTGAATGAGGATAAGCCCAAGGTACCGTCCGTGTCGTTTCTGATTTATATCAGGTAGCACGCCATCACGAGTCTTACCTTTGTTGTCCCTTTCGACCTATTAGGCACATTACCTCTATCTTGTCAAACGCAAATTAAAGTGGTGGTTTTCCGTCTACTTGTTGACCCAGGTAAAAGATTCATTGGGGTATTTCTCTAGGGTTGTCTCGGTCTTAGTCTTAAACCATAAGTGAAAAATCGTCAGCGTACGCCAGCGTCTTCATCCCATTTGGAAGATTATCAAGACCCAAGTTCCAAAGCACGGATCCTAGAATTAAGCCAGACTTCAGCTGTAACCTTGTACTTCTCCCCCGCAGGCCAGAATTCGGTCGTCCAATTAGGTTTAAATCATCCGACGGAAATATGCGAAAGTTCCCTTTTTAGCTCTTCGCTAGCTTCGAAACTAACACAATGCTGTTTTTTTTCCAGCTACTCGAAAATCGGCCCTTCGCTAGGAACGTGGTCACAAGGCCTTAAAGGCCCTCGGCCACCTTCCGACAAACCTCTTCACTACATTGGAAGGGACACCGTCCCGGCCGAGAGTCTTTTTCTTGGGCCCGTTCGACCCCTTATAGCGCGCCCTTTGGCATATCATCCGGTTTTGCGTCAAACCTCTCTCTCCTTTTCTGGGTGTAACGGAAAGAGAGTTTTGACAATCTCTGGCAGGACGTTTGAAGTGCAGAGGTGTCTGGAACCTCGATATAACGGTCCGGTCGGACAGGCTCTAAAGGCCCTTTTCGAGAGCCCCTATGAACTTCCTCCACGCTCGGGCCATATTTTTGGCGATGAGTCCTCCGAGTCTCGTTCGGGAGGTCCAGTGGTCAGCCCGTTAAGATTCGGCTCGAGCGATAGCTTCCATATAATTTCCTCGTCCTCCCCCTGTTTCGTCCTTTTGCTGACCATTATAAGCCATTGTGATTCCGCTGCTTCTGTAACATACCTCTCTCTCTCTTCAGCGATTTCTTTGTACACGGATACTTTGGTGTGGTCCGTCCGCCTCAATTTAATGGGCCTTTTTTACACGCCAAGGTAAGCAGAACGGAGAGCTGGTTCTCGTTTGTCGT